>JAOEHI010051341.1:0-18859 GCA_025447815.1 Percopsis transmontana | reverse complement strand
TGTTTGTACACACACACACACACACACACACACACACACACACACACACACACACACACACACACACACACACATACCTGTACAGTTCCTGACCTGTGCATTGGGCACATATCTCGTGTCCCTAGTAAAAAATACAGATACACTCATATGCAGTCATAGGGACTCATAGGGAAACACGCACATAAATGCATAAATGTAAACGCACACACATAAAACAAACATGCTACTAATACATTATACTATACACAAATGTTGTGTATTGCGTTGATGTAGAGTTGGCACCTTTGCTGAATTCTCTTAAACTGACTTATTTTCCTGTGCTGCGCCTAGCAGCGTTTCAGACTGCCAGGCGATAATCTGACTATTATGAGAACCAACCAACCATTACTGCCTGCGTACAGATGCTACTGTGTCGTAAGTAGTGACGAACACTTGCCAGTAGCTTTTGATTAGTTTTGGATGTGTGCTTTCAGACCAGAATGTGTGCTTTCAGTGTGAATGTTATTCCCCAAATCATTCTAAACTATGTTGTTATTTGCCTCCCATTAAAGGAGACTGGGGACTTGGGCAGCCAAAATTGTATACAATTTCATAATTTGTTAAAACAGTCTGAGATTTGAGATGGACTTAGTGTATCGGAGACTGAAGGGAGACGTTAATCAAAAGACTAGTTATTCTTTAACAGTAGTGAGGGAATTCTTCTGAAGCCCGATAGTTTTGCTTTTAATTACCCCCTACCCCCAAAAAAACAATAATAAAACTGCAAGCTGCAATTCCACAAAATCTTTAAAGATGTACTGTAGTACCCAAAATAAAGAAATAAAATAAACTAAAATTCCTGATTAAAACTGAAAACACATTTGACACTTTGACCCTTAAGGGGCAAAGGGGCAAACCCTTTACTTAGGGTAGATTTTTAAGTGTTGCTTTCTTTGCTTTGTCTCAACATCAGTTAATTTTCCGAGCCAAACATTTAGGGGAGCTGATCGACTTGTGGAAATTGCAGGACTAAAGAGAAAGAACAAAGCAATACAAGTCCACAAAAAATCATTTGTTAGCATTTGTGTAATTTTATTAATAACATGAAAAATCAAGCTTTTTTCCATCACATTTCTGTATTCTGCATGTATTGACAAAACTATCGAATGCTATATAAAAATGAAACGTACCGAGTGAAATTTGCCACACAACACAAACCATTATCTTTATGAACATATATAATAACATCATTCTATATAACAACACGTCATATAGAACTGGGTCGGCAAGATTCCAAACCACTCGCCACATTCACGCTTGCCACGGGCCCACGTCTCTGTGACTCGCATGAGCTCAGCTGTGAGGCATGGTTAGTTGTTAGACTGACGGCGGGGAAGGGTGTCACACGATGTGATGTTTGCAGCATGTTCCACTGATTCATAAAGCCAGCAGGGTCTGATGAAGATTTCACAGCAGTGTTTTCCCGTAAACATGAGTCTGACTGAGGAGGAAAAACGCTGGGTAATGGAATGAGAGACACATCTTTAGTTGCAACCACCAGAGAGAGAGAGAGAGAGAGAGAGAGAGAGAGAGAACACCCCTGGTTTGGCAGCTGGATGGCTGAATCACCTCTATCGTATCTGCCCAGAACTATTCATGACAGTGGGTGGAAATAACAGATAGTAGGAGAGAGAGAGATAAGTGCTTGCATCATCTGAACAGATTTTACAGATACAGAGAAGAGATATACACAGAGGCTGTGGTGACACAGTACTTCCTCTTGAATACTGTATCTACCCTTCGAAGCATGGGTCCTGATAAACCTAAAAATTGTTACATTTCCATCGATATTGCTTAATTCAGCGCTACATTCCATTGAGGCCCACAGCTTCACCAAGGATCCTTTCCAAACTTTAGCTGAATGTTTGTAAGGTCAGATGTTCTCATTCTTATGAGACCAGTGTGGTATGCCTATGGCATGTAACTGTAACCAAAGGCATTTTAGATTTTCAAGAGCCCCAGCTCACTGCCAATGAATCCAGTCACAAAGCAAAAATACGATCTGGTTTGAGTGAATGTCGAAACATCAGTAAAATACCAGAGGAAAAAGCGCCCTGGGCCTCAGATTATTCACGAGAAAGCAATGGCATTGGCTCAGATATGTCATCATGAAAAGTATTTTTAGCCCAAACCCTGTCTTGAGAATCAATAACATTTTTCTTTGTGGGAGGGAGGTTAAATTCCCTAGTCATTAAGAAATAACTTTACTGTACCTACTTAACATGCCTACTAATTGTCATAGTGATACAGGTATGTTCTCTCACTTTCTCTCACTTTCTCTCTCTTTCTCTCTCTTTCTCTCTCTTTCTCTCTCTCTCTCTCTCCCTCTCTCTCTCTTTCTGTCTTTTTGCCAGGACAGGCATGCATGCCCCAGCTAACCGCACGTCCATAGAGCCTGTATTACTCATGCGTTTTCAGACAGCGGTGACTGCTCTCGCAGACCTCTCCGTGTATGACTTAGCGCACGGGTGGGTTTTTGATTTACATCTCGGCTGTGCCACTTGCTGTTCTTGGCTCGGGGCTGGCGTGCTTCATCAAAGAAGAATCCGCCACGCTCTGACTGTGGCAGTTAGACGGCCATCCGCCGCTGTGCTGCCTCCACCGGCCCACTGAGAGCCAGGGCCGTGAGCTGACTGACTGGGCCTTCACAGCTGTCAGCTGGGGAGAAAGTGAGAGAGGGGGAGAAAGGGAGAGTGAGAGAGAGTGGGGAAGAGAAAGGCAGAAAGAGGGAGAATGGGGGAGAGGGGGAAAGGAGAGGGAGGGAGAGAGAGGGAGGGGGAGCGAGAGGGAGAGAGGTTGAGCGTGGGCGAGAGAGAGAGAGTGTGCAGAGAGTGAGAGTGAGAAAAAGGGGGAGAAAGTGAGAGAAATCAGGAGAGAGGGAGTTGTGGCTATCATACCTTGGCTCTCTTTCCCCTTTCCCTGACCAAGAAAAGCTTTGTGATATTTGGGGATTTTGGGAGAGGGCATCTCTGCTCACCTTCAGTTGAATATATTGCTGTAAGTGTGCTTTGGTAATGTTCAATTGACCAAAACATGAATCTTCTTTGGAAACTATTCCTCAATCAAGTAGTTTATTTAAACTCACACACATATGAATATCCTGCCTGACACGCACTTTGTTATTTTTGTAGTGTGTTTGTGTGCCTCTGAAAGGGGATGTTTTGGAGAAGGTCTGTTCGTTGATGAATAATGCATAAAGTTGGGTTATAATTTCAATAGGCCAATTCTAACTAAGTATTTGGGTTGAGCTTGAGAAAACAGGCGCTGAATACGGTTTTGTATACCAGTGACAACCTCTACAGCTATTAGATGTGAATGCCTGGGCACATTGTAGGTATTGTTGGTGTCTGAAATGGTGTCTGAATGTTTACAAGGCTGGACATGTCATACCCCAATCAGCCAACCAATCAAACTTTGGCTTCACGCGAGTGGTCAAAAACAACCTGGCAAACATGATGCAAGCCTCGGCTGTTTTATACCTTCATTAGAGAGTGGGAGAACGCAGCCAAACAGGCTGAGTTTTATCCTCCCTGTTGTTCAGCCTGCGTCTCTGCCAGGAAGCTGCCATAGGGCAGTGCCCAGTGAGCTCAACATGCCATTGGCTGGCTCGATCCCAGGGGACTATGAAAGACATTATAAAGTCTAATAGTGCAGTTTATATATTTTATTAGTGCTCGTTAATAAAAGCCTAGCATTCTGGAAGAATTCGTTATTCTCTAGTCATGTGCAATGCATCCCAGCCTCTGCAATATTAAATTACTTTCTGCGTTTACCCTGGACTAATAAGAACACCAGAGCAAGGCACTGCATTGAGTTTGTTTAAAGAAAAGGTACTTTGCTTTCTCAGTGTCTGTGAATGATGTGGGCTGTCAGCCATTATTAAGCCTCTTGTACTGCTTTGGACGGAGACATTTATATGTGCCTGGTGTATTGGCATTTATATATGTGCCTATATCATGGTGCTGGAAGACAACTGTTAGCAAACAAAATATCTTTATCTATTCTTAGACTGCCAAGTATGTAAGCAACAAGTGCTGGGATGTAAATCCCTTATTAATCATTTATTGTAGTTCCCTTATGGATTTAAGTATCTCATGCCTAACTTTCTGCCACTGTTTAGTAATTATATTAATTATTTGGAATGCTATCTGACCTGTTAACAGCAAAGTAGCTAAACAGACTGGCTGTAGAGATTTCTGAGCCTGTCAAGGGCAGAAAGCAGTGTTTTTGGCAATGTACCACAACTGTATGCATCTCTTGTGAAAATATTACTGTCATAGCCTTGTTGCAGCACATTGTTGCATGCTGGGAGGAAGCTGAGGATTGTGGGGAAGTGAGGCCATGTCATGTTCAGGTTTATCCATGTAGTAGTCCTTGTAGCTGGGAGCTGGGAGTCTGGCCAGACTAACTCTGGATGTTAATAAAGTTTGAGCGGGTCCATGCCAGCGCTGTGATCTCCTGCAATGCTCTAGGTTATTTTTACAGATTTCAATTATATTTGAAACGAGAGGCAGTAGGTCGGTGGGCTAATATCAGAGGGAGGAGATGGTGTGTTTGATAAGAAGATGCAATTTCCCACGATGTTATACCATAGAGAGCATGAGGATTTTCTTATTGTCTGTGGCTCACAGTGGGAATACATTCTCATATCCTCTGAAGCGTTGGAACGGCAAACCTGCATAGTGCATTTTACCATTTCTTTCAACAAAAATGTTTTCTGAAATCAGGCGCTATTTTCCAGCATTGCCCATCCAAGAATACTGTCACACAAGCAATTAAAGTTATAATTTATAAAAGTACAACACAATGATCACAACAGCAAATGGTAGGCTTTCACTCAGTGGTAAATAGAGATGTATTGAAATGGTCAGAGATTGCTACTTTAAATACACTGCTTGAGGACTTGAGGACCAAGCCACAGTATCGCTTCTCCTGTCACTGTTTTTTTTAATCCAGGCTGAGAGTCTGCTTCTTGTGTCTGTCAGATGTTATGTCGATGTCCTCCGTGGTGTGTGACACAGCCAGCCTGGCTTCTGAGCAGGGAAGTGAAGGAATTCAGGATGGGTTTTGGCTGGAAGCGAAGCTGCTGCTGCGATGTTGCTCTCCGCTGGCTGCTCCGCCAGAAACGTCTGCTTAATTTCACCCTCTGGAACTGAAAACCACATCTCACAGATGTGCCGAGTCCTTCTGTCCTGAAGTTTCCACTGGAAACGGTAGACGGATCCCTTATCTCAGGCGCGAATATCATAATCTATCTCTACATTTCACTTTCCTCATCAAGTTTCAAGTCACGTCTCTCTGTGTAGTTATTATTCTGCTGGCAGCATAATCTCCCCATCATCCTAAAGGAGTAATTGCATTGTAATAGCATGTCAGTGGTTGAGAGAGATTTTCTGAGGGAAAAACCTCTCTTTAAAAAACATTACCCTTGTTTGACTTACAGTGACAGAGAACTATAAAAATATTGTAACCCATTAAAATACAAACCGTTCACTTATAGAGCACTTTAAACACACAAATAAATTAGCAATAAATAAATAAATATGAACAATTAATAAAAAAAAACTATTAGTACAAAATGCAGACCATGGTTCAAGTAAAAACAAGCCTAAAAAGGTGCCTTTTAAAAGCATTAAATGGAGAAGGCTGGTAACTCTTAGATGTTGCATATAAGACTGGATCCATACGCTTAGCCTCAGAATGCACCTCTTCATTATATGTTTAAAGTTCCCCCAATGAACCAGAAGTTGGGTCCTATAAAACAGTTCCTAGGGGCTAATAGTTGGCAGCTCTAGCAGCGCATTAAGAGGGAATGTGTGTGTGTGTGTGCACGTGAATCTGCTTAACATTAATGCAAATTGGTAAAAAAGATGGACAGGTTCATGAACACTAAACATACATTTAATGAGGACAGCTATGCATCTATATGTGTGTGTTTGTGACTGACTGCAAGTCTGTGTTCAGGGTGATGTCTGTTGTGATGTCTCTCTGCTGTGTTTGTGCATTAATTGTTTTTTTTGTGTTTATGTGACTGTGTGTGTATGTGTGTGTTTGTGTGTGTATGTGCGCATTTGTTAGCATATGAAATGTATGCTTGGAATTCCCATCTGACATTCAATGCTTGATTTCTTTCTCCAGGGTGTGTGTGTGTGTGTGTGTGTGGACAGAGAGGGGTCACAAGGTTCTACAACAAAAGGAAAGGAAAATATTATGTTCTGATGGAAACCAGGGCACTTGAGTGTCCTGGCTGGCTTGACAGTTACGGCCTTTACCTTGGTTAGAGCTCACCTTTTACGAGCGAGCCACAGCTCATCACGCAGAGCTTCATTCACCCTAAACCGAATAGGCTGAGCTTCTGGGATCCATGCAGACAAGACACATAAGCTCCTACGGCTTCAATTTAAACCTTCCTACAGCAGGAAAACATTTCCTATATATCACCATGACTTTTGACAGGGATATTTGGGAGAAAAGCCTGGCATTCTCCCTGCTATACGTGTTCTTCAAAACTCACTAGGTTTCTGTGGAGTTGGACGGGGAAGGGAACAGATTTTTCTTCTTTCAGTGCATCTGACCTTTGACCCTGTAGAACAGTCTTGCAGCGCATGTTGGCTAATCCTGATAAAAAGCTTGATCGGCTGTTATGAGCATGTTGCGACCACGATCTCATGGGCTAGTGTTAAAAAGTCCAAATGAGCTTCGGCAGTGTCAGGGCCCTGACAGCCAGGTGCTGAGCGCTTGGCTCGGATGAGCACTGCTTCAGCCAATTGGAAAATGCTTTGCAGAATTTATCTGCACCCTTCTCCCTCGACAAATTATTTTATTGTTCCCACACAGTTGGTTTTCATTTAGCATTTTGGCTAATGATGGGCTGTGAGCATGTGGGTTGTTATTCTTTTATTCAGTGCTCTTCAGATGTGACGGTACACATTCCAGAATGTAGGCCTATGTTACGGGGCAGGTCCTGCACAGAGCTAAACATTAGGCCGGAGGTATTGGGGTGCTCACAGAGTTCATGTGTTGGGGGTCATACAGCTGTTGGGAACTGCCCCACGTCCCCCCTGTCACCCCAAATTATTTTCAACAAAAACACAAAGGTAACCTACACAACTACATAAACAATCATAAAACACCACAAAAAAAGTTTAAATACCAGTGTGTATATATATATATGTATATGTATGTTTTATTGAAGATATACCGTGGATTGGACATAACAAAAACAATAAAACATATACAAATCAGAATGAGCCGACTGTACAGTGCAACATATATGTCGAACATGCTAGGAAGAAATTGGTATGTGCGATGAATGAATTTACCGCAGTAAGGTTTTGCGCGTGTGTGAGACGGACCTGGGTTTGTGTGCTTGTTTATGTGTGAGGTGAATCGAGGGCGCATCGCTATTCTACTTGGTAGTTGTAGTCTCATGTACGCGCCTGTGTTAAGTCCATACATCCAATACCAAATCCGACAATTCCTAGCGAACAATCCCCGTTTCATTAGCGAGTCGAGTTAGCTAGATGACGAGAAAATCTAGTGCTCAACCAAAACCCCAAACGAGCGAGGAAGAAACGAAAGAATGAATGCTAAATAAAATCAAGGACAAAATGGCAGCTCTTGGTCTGTTGCTGGTGCAGGGAGGCTCCACACACGCATGCACACTGCACACATACAGCTTTCCATGTTTTTGTTCTCTTATTAGTGATTTACACACTTAATTTAATATAAATAATATTGTATGTATGATGATATACATTTAATCTGCTGAGGTGCACTGCTGAGGTGTAATAAATGGATGTTTTGTATACAGTTATGTCCTTGCAATTTACCATTATGGGTAAATTGTTTTTAGAGATGGTAATTGTGCTAAAATTTTGGGGTCTGTGCTACAAAACTATCATCCTCTGTAGCACCAGTGCTATGTATAAAAAAGTTAATGTACAGCCCGGGGAGGTTAAGAGCTGTCTTACAGTATAAGCTGCCGGGCCCTTGTGCCCTTAGTGACACTGCTGCTACCTGAAGGTATGAGAGCCCCCCACTTGCCTTTCACCCCCAAACCCTTAATCACATTACAGCGCTGCCTGTGTCTCGTGTGCCCTGGCTAGCAGACAGCTTGTGTGACTGCTGAAGATGGGAGAGATAGGACCAACCCCCTTCCTCCTCCTCGTCTCGCCCCACGTCCGCACGCTGACCTCCTCCTGAACCGACGGTGTTGCACGCGCACCGGGCGCTAATCTTTTGCAAATGCTGGGAGACTCCGCGGCCGGGCCCTCACTGAGAATGCCTAGTCAAAACAACCCTGTCGCTCCTGGATGCAACCTCAGCCCCCTCGCTCGGCCAGCTAACAAATACCTGCTGCCTGTTGCCGAGCATTACCCGGCCCGGTGCCTTCTCCGGCACTCCATGGAGTTTGACAGTGTGTTTGCTGTTCCGCGGGGCAACACACATGCCTACTGTGTTACAGTCTTTCCAGGGCTTGCTAGTAAGCTGATACAGCTGATACAGATGATACAGTGAGTGCGCTACCATTTTATTGTTTGTATTTTATGTTTTATTGATTTTATTTTAAACATTTTTGGTAGGTTCTCTTCAAGTGTTGCGGTGTGCAGCATTGTGAAACATCTAGGTCTACTTCCATCTGTAATGTTAGACACTTTCAATAGGACACAGCTTAGGGTGTTTTTTACCCTTGGCCTTCTCTATTTGCCCCAAAGGTTCAGTGTGTCAAATCTGAATGTTTCTGAACCTGGTTGCGGAAATGTCTCATTAATACATTAAGTGGAGAAATATTTGAGTATGTCAGCAACATAACAAATACAATACATACATGTGCAAAAACAAACCTGCCATGATAAAACCCGGCCCGAAACAATCCTTAATCTGGACTCAAGTATAGCAGAAAAGGAGGAGAGACATGTTTTAATGTATTTATTTTTTCTTTGTGACATAAAGCTAAATTTTGATGTATATGACATAACTTATATGATCAAATTAAAAAATAGTCAAAAGCTTGCATATAATTCACAATAAATATGTGTGTGAGAGAGAGGTTACATAATTTAAAACGTCCTTTCACAACCGATGGGTGAAACAAACAATTTTAGCAGCCCAGGTGATGAAAGACATCCAATCTCCCCTTTTACACTTCTGTGACACTCCAAAACACTACCCCCCTAGCCTCCATGATTCCAAGAAGGGTTTGTAGAGCCTTTTGCCAAGCATGTTTCTCATTCCACATGAGCGCAACAGTGCCGAACGCACTTCTTGGACACGACTCTCATACCCTCTCTTTGTTTACATGGGCTGAATTGCATCTGCAACGGCTTTCCAATGAACAACAACCAGCTCAGGCCTTGCGCCAGGCGAAAGGCCTGGGTCGCCCTTTGTATGAGGAACAACTGGCATGAATGACCCTTTGAATAATAACATCACTGTTTACGCTGAGACTTGTTCCCCTGAGAAGTTTCTGAATATTCTATGCTAGTTTCAAGTATTCAGCGCAGCATACTTGATGGTTCCAAGCAGAATTGTGAAATCCAACTCGGTATGCAATGTATGTTTCAGACATTGTTCTGTTGATTTGGGCAGCAACCTGGTGAATTATTCATGGATTTACAGTTTATTTGTTATTCATTTTTTCTGCATCTGTGGTGCGTTTGATTATCTTGATACTCATAATCATATTTGATTACACAGACGTGGCCTTGCTTCCAGCATAAACTGCCAGCATGTGCCTTTGTATTATTTGTAAATGTTTTAGAAAGATTTGATACACTGGGAACAATAAATCTCCTGCAACAGTAACACAGACGTTATTGTTTTCAAAAAGGTTTTTTCTCTCTAGCTAGAAACAACTGGAAGTCCAACAGGGACTGTAAACTAAATAGGATGAGGGGTAAAAAATCTGTCTAACACCAAGGACGTACTTATCTTCTAAGAGTTGGAAAAGCCTGCAGTCAGAGAAATGTTTACCGCATTGCCGCAAACTGCAGCTCAACAAAAGTCAACAGGCCTTGTTAGCCACGTCCTTGATTGCTTTAGCTGTAAATCTAAATGTACATTTGACCACAAATGCCTACTTTTACGGGGCCAGTCCTGTCATTTGACACGAAAACACGTCTAATCGAGCACACTGTAAAGGTGCCAGTCTTCTACAAGCCTCAGGACCGCTGAGGCATGAAGTGAGCCCAGCAAAAGAGGCACAGCATCAGTGTATGTACACTGTGGGCTGCCAAGGTACACTCATTTAACAGCACAAAAAGACTTGCACTGAAAACCCGCAGCTTTTTCTCCATGTTTATTTTAGGGATGATGTAAAAACGGCCAGAATTCATATTTCACATGACATTTTCTCTTTTAAGATACCCTCTCTGGGTTATATATTTTTTTACAGACAAACATTTGCATTTCAAAGTTCCTTAAATAAAAATAAATGAAAAGCAAACCGTTTTACAGGTTTAGAGACTATATATTGGAAAACAAGTCGGTGGCGAAATTAATATTTTTATGGTTTGTAAAAGAGCTTCACAATGAGTGCCAGGTTATGTGAAAGGCTTGACACATGCTTGGACCCTAATCCCTTTGAGATTCCCTCATTCAGCCCTGGAAATGCTGGCTGAGCAATTCAAATGAAGAACGATAAATTCTTTATTCCTACTTGTTATTGTCTGATTAGACTTTTTCAATGCACTTCCAGCTGAAAAAAGCTATTAATGATTAGCAATTACCTTAAATATTGACATAATCTATAACCTTTCCGAGTTGTAATTGCTACCTACCTAAACAGGTGAGTTTCCCAAAACTTTGTTTGGTCCTCATACAACTGTCTGAACCACGTATTACCTCTATTATTGTTATTATTTAATACCCTCATGTTTTGGGCAGGTTATGTATTCTATACATTCATAATTCCCTAACAGTGAATTTGCCTCCATCCCCATGAAAGGACATGATAGGACATGCACACATTACCTTTAAATAGAAGGGAATGGCCACTTGGAACTAAAAAACCCTTACATGCTATCATCCAGATTTTGAGAATTTTCCAACCAATGGGAAACATTGTTTGGTTTATGCATTTAACCCATCATCCAGTATTACATTTAATGTATGACTTATGTAGTGTTTGTACCAAACTGGCTTCTAGCTTCCCCGGAGGGATCCAGGTTGCTTAATTAGGTGCAGGTGGCTGTTGCAATACTATGAAAAATATTGCAATGCAGGCTTATTTTACAGATCAAAATCTATTCGCAAATTAAAGTTACAGTATGTAGGATTTAGGGGGATCTATTAGCAGAAATGGAATATAGTATGGAATATAGTATTAGTGTATACAGTATTCACCTGTAACAACAAATCAAATTGTTTTTGTAAGCTTAGCCCTTCATATCTACATAGGTCCTCTTCCACGGGGCCTGCCATGTTGGTACCTCGGCCACCGATCTTTCTACTTTATAGCACTAATCCCAGTAACAATCCTTATTTTATCCTCCTTTCGTCCCTTAAAAAAAGGAGCGAATAATACACTTTCGAGTAATGTGCAAATGCATAGGTGAAGTAACCTTGTTACATGATACTGTTGACAAATGTATTAATTGTAAGTCACTTTGGATAAAAGTGTCTGCTAAATGCTGAAAATTTAAATGAAACTGTCTCCACTGTGTCTTTGCACTAGGGTGTGGCGGTGTAGGCTATGTGAGGTAATTGATTGTTGTACCATGGGTGTCACACACATGCCAATTAAAGTGATTTTAATTTCGTTATGCTGCAATGCCTTTGGGCAATAACCTGCAAACCGGCATGTTGCAAGCAAGATGACATGGCGTCACTGCACAAGAGAGCACTAGTCTCATTTTCTTCATACTCGTGGGTTGACCCGCATAAAAGCAACGCAGCGAGAGCAAATATCATAATAAAGGGAATCTTATTGTAGCCATTAAATGAGAGAAGTGAAAACACAAGAGGGCTTTAATGCCTGGACATCTAAATGCTTACATAGTGAAAATATATTTGCTTGTAAAATTCTTTGATGGTGGCCCTGTCCGCTCCAGCCTGTGTAAATAGCTGTGTATTGGCCTACAACTTGCCAGATTGAATGTGTTTCCATAGGTGTCTTTTTGTTTCTTTCTTTCTTTTTTACGGGCCCCAGTGCACCTCAAACAGCAGGGTCTTCGGCGTCAGGCCATCATTTTTCAAGCAATGAGCCCGCTATGAGATTTTCATGAGGTTACAGTGGAATTAAGGCTTCACCCCCTCGATGTCAGATGATACATATTGTCTTTTTGACCACCCCCCTCCAGTTAGGTAGTGTCTGACTCCATTTGTGTGTGTGTGTGAATTCATTGTATATATATGCTAGTGTGTGCATCTATGCTGTGTGTTTTATCTGTTTTTTTCTGTGTTTAAATGGTGCTGGTAGAAGATGAATGTTACTGCTAATTTGTTGAGGTATGTGTGTGGTTTCAAATGTAAAACACATTGGAAAACCTAAGACCATTTTCCATGTCTACTGTATATTAATAACACGGCTAGGTCTATGACCAATTCTTACATTAAAACTTAGCAAGATCTTTGGTGTGACATTAAAGATACACACTCTATTGTGTTACAGTGACCCCCAGAACCTCAAATCTTATCCTCAGCTCACTGTCTATGTTTTGGAGCACGGCTTTGCACAAAAGACAATGTGGCTGTCGGGGGAGGGGTAGAGAACAGTGTGGGTCTATGTGTGCTGTAGGGGGAGGAATAGAGAGACGTGCCAGCCCCTCAGCAGTCAGGTGCAGGAGGTGCATTAGCTCGCTCCCAGCAACTTCTATGTAATATTATTCTCTTAAAAAATACAATGATACAGATCATATTGCCGAAATGTGAACACAAATGTGCTGTTGCCGGTAAAGCTGTAACACAATATGTCTCGGTACACCCTGCTTGAAACGAGCAAAAGGTGTTCACGAAAAATGGTCACTATAATGCTTACCAACCGACACCAAGTCCCCCTCCATTCTGCCGCTTCACTAAATCACACAATAGGTGGAGAGAATCTCAGAACGGATATGTTGTAAAATTTATATTGTGACAGACAGTACCAGTGATTCCAATACAGTTTTGAGTTTAAACTTGCCTGCCCAAATAGATGAATGACGATTTTTAATACTGTACAGTTCTATACCATTTTTACATGGGCCATTTAGTAGTAAATATGGCATTGTGCTACCTAATTTCAAGTTATTTATTGTGTACGATGAGATCTAGTATCATTGCACAAGCTTGGGGTATTTCCATGTAGGTTATTTCTAAAAATGCATAATACCAGCACACAAAATGAGCGTGTTGTCCCCCTCAACTTGTGGAAAAAACTGCGGGATACCTTATGGGGATGTGTTCTGAAAATGCTACAGATGTTGCACTGTGCTGCATCTCCACATAGCACCAGGAGCCAACTGCTTCTAATGTAATCTGTCTTGTGTTGTAAGATAAAGTTTTTTTTTGAGGGTACAGAAGGGTTTATTTTCTTACGGTGGACAGATCGGATTACATCGTGCTCTGAAATCTGAGGGCCTGGAGAATGGTGACATGAAACTACACCAATAATCAGATCAAAATGAAAACTTCCCCTCTCAACCTCCACTGTCAAAGCAAATTGTGGCCTTTTGAAAAAACTCATTTTCCTCAAAGGGCTACATTTTAGGGCTAGGTTAACTTCTAATCATTTTGACTAGCTAATGCTCGTTTTGAACAGGAACTTCAAATGCCAAAACAATTTTTATGTATGGTTTGAAAGTATCCTATTCATGAAGTAACATTCCACTAAAACAATTCTAGCAAAAAATAGTAGGAAGTGAAATAGGATTCCTCTATTGGTTCCCAAAACATCTGGTTTGGCCCTTATTTTAAATAGCTAGCATCCCCTCTGAGAATAACAGAAGGTTATGTGTAGGTAACAAAATAATTATTTTCAAATGTTGCTCCATACAAATGCAATCTAATTACCACCACTTAAGTTCAACCTTTCATTTGGACCGCCGACCATGAAGGGAATTTTCCCCCCATTGCCTAAGCATTCATTTATGCCTTTCTCTAAACCCCTTAAAACTATACAGTAATTGCTGCAAATTGATCACTCGTTTTACAGAAGTCGTATAAATCTTCACCCACGTCAAACACTAATCTGTGTCAGGCGTCACTGAGCGAGGCAGAGAAGGGGGGCGATGGTTCTATAGGATGGGGACGCGCTAGGCGCGCTACACAGCATTACTCTCATGTCTTGCGGGTTGAGCCTGACCACTGTCATTTCAGAGGAATTTCCTGCCATCTGTGTTCCATCGAATTCTCTCACAGATCGGGGCTTGCTAGTAAATATTGGGTGCTGGCTGGTAGGGACTGAGGCAGCACTGTGTGATAGTGTACCATCAGCATCTTGGTCCAGGCTGTGAACAGAGCTCTGGCACCGCGCTCTGCTAGGTGAAGCATACCATCGCTCTCAATAGTCATATTCTAGTAGGAACTGTATGACAACCCCTGAAATGTCAACAAACACACACTGTATGGCACACACATACAGTGTACACACAAACTAATATACTTAATCATGCACACCCACGCACACCCACACACAAAGAAATACACACACACACACACACACACACACACACAGAGACTAGCACACATACATATATACACACACACTTACACAATGGCAAGTGTAATAGATTTACTACAATGCTGTCATCCAATTGTGAACATAATGTTTCCATGTAGATGGATGTGTCATTTCTGTCATGAAATAAGGTAGAATTCCAAAGTCCAATTCTGAGACCCCCCCCCCCCCCATCTCATGTAATTTCTAGTAGAATAACATTTAAATTCAGATACAAAGTTGGGACACGCAATCATAACATGCCAGGGTGGGCCAGAATAAAATAAAAACTGGCTTACCTGTGACGCGACATTTCGAATCTTCAACATAATCTCACGGGAATGGGTGGACTGACTGACTGACTAAATAAATAAATAATAATCTAGCGTCAATAATAAAATATATCTCCACGGGAGTGCCACTATCTTGTTAATGACTTGGCGAATCAGGAATGATCCTTGTTTCATAACCACATTTTGCGACTATTCAACTGAGATTGTTAGTCGAATCAGGCTCCTTAGATCAAATCATTGAATAGTGGATTATTTCGGGTCACCCTTAATCATTATAGTAATTTTCAAAAAATAGAACTGTGTTGCTGATGTTTGATACATGGCTCAGGTTTCACGTCAGGCTCAGAGCGACTTCTACGGTGTTTTGATATGCCTTCAGCAGCGCAGCACAGACTGAGGCCTATTGTTCTGAGGGGGAACGTGCTACTTCTGCAATAACCTGCCCTGTTTATTTTTAAGCAGCAGATTTATATACATGGTATATTCTCAGGAGTAAACACACACACGCAATCACACGCACACACACTCTTATGCCACACGGCCATGCATACCAGCATGTTTATACACACACTCTAAAGCACACATGCAAGTGCATTCGAGACCTCTAAAGTTTTCAGGTAAACGTTGATTGTAAAATATTTTGAAAGGCCTTTGTAACCCTACTTCTTTTGCTGTAGGAAATCACTTAATTATTTGAAGACATTGACTAGTCCCAAACAAACATCACCTCTGACACTCGCTCGTCAGGGTGTGGCGTTTCCAACTCTCTCTCTGTTTCTCTCTGTTTCTCTCTCTCTCTCTCTCTCTCTCTCTCTCTGTCTCTCTCTCTCTGTCTCTCTCTCTCTCTCTCTCTCTCTCCCCCTCCTCAACTATTTACTGCTGCCTCCTCAAACAGAGCAGCCTCTTGTCTGGCTTTGAAGTGCCATGCTGAGGTTTCCCTGGTCCTTGCCCGCTCCTCACCTGGCCCAATAAAGACGTCTGTCACCGGGCCAGACGTCCCCATCACCTCTCCCTCCCGCTGCATGCCATCACAACACTTCTCTCCGCCTGTCTGTCACAGGGGCCGGGTTCTGAAAGAGGGTTGTTCAATCGTTTTGGGGTGGCTGCGAGATTTTGAAAAAATAAATGAGTAAATAAAATCTCTTAAAAATCTGGTAAATAAAATGTACTTTGGTCACGATACACAGCTGTACATTTATTGAATTTTATTGACTATTGCTCATTTATTTATTTATTGTTGCACTTCCTGTGCTTTACACCAGTTTACTACCAGTACACGGGCAGGAAACAGTTATAACAGTTGTATAGCAAATCTAAGGGGTCTCATGTTATGCTGTTTTTTTTGCCTTTGCCATCATGATTGTGTTGTGTGCCATAGTAGCCAAGAACTAGGCTTGTACAGTTTGACTACAAGCTACGAGCTACAGTATAAGTGTATGGTCACATCATTGTCAAAGATTGTGATTTGCCATCATGAGTCCTGGCCTTCACTCCTTTGTAGGACAAATGTGATCATATGGTGTGTTTTTTTAGTGTGTCAATTTTGGGTACACACATTTCTCTAAGAGGGTACCTTATTGGATCTTTTTTCAGTGTAAACAAAATGTCGAACCTGGATCCCCAGCGGACGTTAAAACGCAAAAAAATGTGCTCTAGCATCTGTTGCTAGTCTCTTAAGGTGTCAGGGAGTGAGGTTTACTATGCACAGACGGCCACCATTACATTCAACCCCCTGAACTTACGGCACCAATGTCACCGATGTCACCGGTCGAGTCCCACACTGGACTCAAACCCGGATTCCCGGAGTGTGAGGCGGACACGCTAGCAAGGGATGCTAAAACCCAATAGGCTCTAGCGCCTGCTGCTGGCATGTCTCTTAAGGTTTTTGGGGATGAGGTTTACTCTGCACAGGTCTGTACAGCTGGCCACCACTACATATAAACAAAAACAAAATAGGGAGAGAAAAACTCAAACACAACATTGCATCCAATTACATAACATCAGGTGTAGATGCATAATAATTTCTGTTCCATTAATAATTTTTTCTCCTTTTAATCTTCTGCATACCCTTTCTCCCAAAGCCTTTTTATTGGTTGGCCACACTACCAGCAACATGGTGCTACCACTAGGTGGTGACAAGCACAAGTGTAAAGGCTAAATTACATTAATAGAAGAAGACAACAGACAATATGCAGTATGCAGGGACATCAGCTAGATTTGCAGCCGTTCTAAAAAATGTCTCTGAAGGAACTCAAGCATCGAGTTTGAATGTTTGTTTTTGTTTGCCTCTGTGTGTGTGTGTAGGTGTGCCTGTGTGTACTGTATGTGCCTGTGAAGTCACATGATCTCACACGTTGGCTCTGCTTCACAGCACCCACTCTTTACCGCCGTGGGGTGTAGCGGCCCTCCTGTGGTGCTGAGCGTGGCACAGGGCCGGGGATGGGCCACACTGTGGAGTTGGGGTCAGAGTCGTTGTTTTCTTGACTGTGGTCTGGACTGCTCTGATTTAAACACTCAATATTACAAGAAAGCCTTATTCCCACAACATGTGCCCCTCTTCTACCGAAAGGCTGGAGATTTATCCAACCACAGCATTATAAGTGTGATTAAGTTACGTTTTCACTTAACTTGAGTGACTTGATGGTTCCGCTATGAGCATCATTTAAAAGGCACAAGCTGAGTAAGAGGTATTTAAGTCATAGCATGTACTGTAGTTGTTTCTAGATGGAATAAGCAACCTTTATTGCTTCATATTAATGTTGTTGCTTTTTGCTAATAAAACTATTGCTGTTCTGCCTTATTCTCAGAAGAGTTGAGGTTAACATAGGATGAAAATATTCATGAGAACTAAAGAAGGAACAAGTTTACTTAGTAGAGTGCAGCTAAAATCAGCCATAACGAACTGATTTCATCCCCATGAAAAGTTCTCATGTCTGCCGGTACTGGTAATCCCACTAAGAAAACACAGACATTTCTCTTCTATACCTCTTAATTTAATCGAGTTTTCTTTCTTTACCCGCTCTGCACCTGTTTTAAGAGGAGCTTTTCTCCCTAGACGCAGCAATTTTTCATTTACTTGTGCCCCCAGGTTTTTCAATTCTACATTCATTACTAAGCAAACAAATAAGTTCCGGGCCTGTGCTGCAGACACAAATATAGACATGAATTATGAGATTTAGACAACTGGGAAGGGCTTTCGACACTAATACACAACATCTGCACCGGACAACGTGCACAACCCAATCGTCCCTCTCCCCAAGTCCCTCTGACCCGAGGAGACAGCGGTGGACCAGTGTCGGTGGAATAAACGGATTATTATTAACTATTTACGTGCCGAGTGTTATGATTTATGGAGCCAGAGTGGGCCCAGTTGAGGTGTCACTGTGGATTTCCACCAGCATCCATCTTGCGGTTTTGGCAGCTCATTGCGCTTGGCGTTCAGATGTTCGTGCATCACCCCCTGACAGGCCGCTCCCCCTCCACAAGACGCCCAAAGTGTACCTCCGACATGCCTCCCTCTATCCTCGCCTTCTCCGGCCATCCATCCGCACGTACATCTGCTTCTCATTGAGGCCAGCATCTCAAGAAGACTTGAAGTCATTAAACACTGGCACAAGGCGCAGTCTTACTGCGGCACTTAACACCGTGCTTAGGTGACTTGAAAGGAAGAGGCGAGAATTATAGAAAATGAAGTGTCACCGAAATAAAAAATCGCCCGAGATTACCAGCAATTACACTTAATGTTTGCCGCTCGGACCATCTGTGGATCAGATGGACCCGGAGACACCACCGATATCGCAGAGACACAATGTAAGGCGAGAGAGAGAGAGAGAGAGAGAGAGAGAGAGAGAGAGAGAGAGAGAGAGAGAGAGAGAGAGAGAGAGAGAGA
>JAOEHI010051340.1:0-18860 GCA_025447815.1 Percopsis transmontana | reverse complement strand
ACACACACACACACACACACACACACACACACACACACACACACACACACACACACACACACACACACACAGCTCTCCTGTCGACTGTGATATAAGAGGCCAACCAGGTGTTAGCGAGGCCTCTCTACATCAAGAGCATGCCAGCACACACACCTTTGAGGCTGGTTTTTAACGGCAGGTCTCCCTACCCACCTTGCATCTCACTGCTCTGCATGTGTCACTGACATGCGCTAATGAAGAGACACACGCGGCGGTGTGAGGCGTGTGGTGGAGGGAGAGCCATAAAATGGGAGAGAGAGGTAGACGGTGAGAGAGAGAGGAGTATTGTTACGATGCGGAAGAGCAAAATGCTTCTTTATGAATGTTTTAGTTTTTAATTAGGAAACAAGAAGAGTGCAGACAGAGAAACACATCTCTCTCTCTCCCTCTCTCCCTCTCTCTCTCTCTCTTTCTCTCTGCATTCCATTCTCTCTCACCCCCACCAATTAACTGACTAATAATTAAATGCACATTTTGGGTTGGCTTTCAGCCCCATTGGCGTACACCCCTCAGAGTCCATTAAAGCAACAATAAAGGAAACGATGATTTAAGCGTTCCAAGAATGTGCCGTTATCTCCCTCCCTCACTAATGACACCTCCTCCTCTTGTCTCTCCTCCATTCCGCTCCCAAATCCAATCCTTTATTTACACTCTCTCTCCAATCCATTCTGAGGCCTCTCTCTCTCTCTCTCTCTCTCTCTCTCTCTCTCTCTCCTCATGTATTCCCACCAGTCCCCCCCCCCATCTCCCCAGGCACCTGTTCAACCCCCCCCCCAAATCGTCCTCCAGAGTGCAGTGGCGGCGATTCCTCTCCGCTCGCCCCGGAGGTGAGGGATCAGAATAGCTTCCTGGCAGATTTACAGCCGGCTTCACCTGGCGGAGAAGGCCGCCTTGCTTTTATCATCATCTCTGAAGTCATTAAGGTAAATTGGCTGCGGTTTATAGGAACACATTAAGGCGCTTGCCCTTACTCTGAGTAGACGAACACGGGGACACCGGCGCTTGTCTTTAGCATCACTTTCACAGACATTACGGCAAATGGGCGTATGGATACAGGAGACGTCACACCAAGAGGGCATGGTCTGCGTTAGTTAGGGCGTAAACATACGTAGGATCAGTAAGAAAATGAGTTCAAACGCAAATACTGGAAACCTGCATAGGGATTTAGTGCAAGGCCAGGGACTGTGTGTGTGTGTGTGTGTGTGTGTGTGTGTGTGTGTGTGTGTGTGTGTGTGTGTGTGTGTGTGTGTGTGTGTGTCAGGTATTCCAGAAGATCATAAGTATGCAGGAAAACAAAGAAAACAGTTGTGTGTACCCCCCGCCACACACACACAGACACCCTAACATCAACTGGTAATACAACAGCAGATACAACATGAACACTGGTTCTGTTGATTGGCGTGACCTTATCAGCTGTGCAGGTCATTTCCATTTTCACTGGATCACATTTCAATTGCTTTTGAGGAGAGCAGGTGGAGTATCGCAAATGATGCCCAATGAGGCGTAAAGTGTTTAAGTTGGTAAACACTATCCATATAATTCAGCTGTATATAAGCAGCTTAGCGGAGTTGTTTTCTGTTTCAGAGCAAGGGCAAAAAACTGAATATTCTTTGAAATTGTGTGAGCGTGTGTAAACGTGGACAAGCTACTGACTATTGGAATGGGGGATAAAAAAACTAAACAAAACCAAATGTCCATTACAACCATTACTGTCTTCATTTACTGTCTATATTTACAGTCTTTATTCCCAAGGTTTTAAGTACTGTTGTAAAACAGTTTAGCTCATATTCATTCATTAGCTGGCAACATGAATGCAAATCCTCTTCTAATTATATTAGTTTTGAAATTAATACTGTAGTAAAATTTTGCAAATGGCACCAGGAGCAGGTCTATAAAATGATGCTTGCTCTGTGAGCAATGCCATAAGCCCTTATGGACAAAAGGGCAGCCATTTTGAAAGAGACTTCTCCATAGTGCACTCAGTCATATTGAGAAAAAACTGTTTCACCCACACCTAATATTTTAGAGACTCGTGATGTCTGCTGTACCAATATTCACACTGGGATGCTTGAATAAACTGATAATTTTATATTTGTGTGTGTATGTCTGTCAGACTACATGCCACATAATGACATGTATTTCCATTTCCCAGCCCCTTGTGTCTTCAGGAGAACGATCAGAATATGCATTATCTTTGACTGAAGGATTTGGGTCTGCAGTGTCTGTTGATGAAATCCCAGTGAAACCTCAACATGCTCTGATGTGGAATACAGTGCCTCTTCTAGGGCCTTCACAAGTAAATTGATTGATCTTCATGACATAAATCATCCAATTTACACCAGCAAACCGAAATAATTCTTTAGGGCCTTTTTTTTGCAGCCTGTATGACATTGAAAGAGTTGGATTTTTTTTTACTATATAGAGCAACCTGTATAGATGACTACAATTTAACTTTTGAATGAATTGGTTATATCGATTATGGAGACTGTTTTTATTAATGAGACTGTTAGTGCTGTCAAATTCTTACTGTACACTAATGGTTCCCTATATTGCTCACTATGACTACCCATTATGCACTGTATATTAGTTGAGTGTACACTCGCTGCCGACTACCTCCCCAAATTCCCATAATGCATTGCTGTTTTCTTTGCCTAAAAACTGACATTTATGACTGGCCAAACTTGTTTCTAAATATTATTTGCATGTTATTTCAAATAATGTCTGAATCAAGTCCAAATGCAGTCTGTTGTTCCCTTACTGGACTGGTTTCCTGAATAGCACTATATATATTGTACTATACAATGCAGAGTCCAGAAATGAGTAAACGTGTGATTACTGGAGCTTTTCTGTAGAACAACAACAAAATTAACCAATTAAATTGTGACGTGTGTTGTACAGCACCATCTAAAGAGGTGGAAAAATAAAATTTTACCACAGGACGTCTGTAATATTTATGACCGATTTGCATGGGATAAGAAATCTCTGTTTAAATGACACAGATGGGAGTGGCTAATCAATATAGGCACTGCCATAACCTGCTCATAACTAGAAAACAACCAGAGGGAAGAAAACACGCAACTGGACAAGGGCCAAAACTTTTTGCATGATTTCAGTTTGGGGCGAACGTCACTTTCAAAAACAGTTTCAACAAATGGTACATAACCATTTGCCACAGACTTGACCAACCCGAGGTATCTGAGCCATTCATGAGGAAACTAAATGCCTCCTCAAGCGGCTCCATACTTGAGAAAAATAAATAAATAATTTCCACAGGATATGACCGAATATTTTCTCACGTTTATTCACATGGGATTAAAATAACCTGAGGATATTTCTGCGGCTCATTTACAGAAAGTAAAAGGTGCCGGAATCTTAATTAACTGAAATGGGAGCGCACAGTCCCAATAAATAACTGCAATGGCGCATTCAGACAGGACTAAAATCACGGGAAACTGTGGTAATGATTACATTACCCCATCTCCTCATATAAAACTAATCCCGTCCGAATAGGGTTTAAGGCACTCTACTACTGCATTTACAAGTAAACAAAACCTTATTTATTTGTCTGCTGGAGACCAGAAACAAACAGAGACCACAGACCACACAAGTAACACATCAGTTAAAGGTAGGGGACGCCATGACAACATGACAACGCTCATACAGTATGTGACACCGAGTCAATGAGATATCCAGGCGGAGAGAAGACACCTCTTAGTACGTTAGTGAGTGGCCTGATCACTCACTGAAATGGGAGGGGACAGGTATATTAGAGGGTGACAAACCTATGCTCCTTGACTGTGTGTGTGTGTGTACGTGTGTGTTGGGAAACTGTATGTCCCTGTATGCGTGCAAGTCGGACCAATCTGCACCAACATAGTTAATAAAAAAGGTACCTGATGCATAAAAGTCATTCGTTTTCATATATAAACTCCGGACAATGTCTGAAGGATAAGTTCCGGACTTGCCCTTTCACACCTGTAGCACACAACAGGAGATTTTCCTTATCAGACGCATTCCCACCTACTGGAAATACTCCGTTTGGTTTAGGGGAGGGGTGGCGCCTGGGTAGAGCGTTCTCACATACAGCCCTTGCGGCTCCGGGTAATGTCTAGACATGTTCAGGACTGCAGCGCGTCTGAAAACTGCTAAGTGGCACGAGTTCATTGTCCTCATGAGAATGGACTATTGACACCCTGCAATGCTAGCATTAAGGAATGTGAGTGTCTTTTTTGTGGAACTACCCGCAATCAGCAGACAATCTGATCTTATTTTCCATAATATGCTTTCTTTGGGGCATGCAATTTTGTGTGCACCACCCCCTTTCTGAAGTATCTCTACTGATTATATACCTCAAGACAATGAAGTGATGAATGGCTCAGCATTTTCTACGTAAATATTATCTGTGACCTTTTACTAATAAATACACAAAAATAAAACAACAACTAGATATTCAAGAAAAAAATTACGAAAGCCATTTTCATCTCAAGATGACATCCTTTCTTTTCCTACCTGCAGTAACTTCTTTAAAACTGTCTTAAATCAATCATTTCTGTTTGGCCTGCAGATAATCTGGAATGCTGCACGGTGTGAGACGTTATCCCTTTGCTGGCTCCTCGCCACTGCCTCCAACTGTGGCTCAGGCGTGTCTGCTAGATGTCTTGATGATTTTCTTCATTCGTATTCAAACCCTATAGGACCCTTACATCATCCGATGTCGACCAATGACTCTTTAACTTTCTGTAGTTGCAGCCTTCAATAGTACATAAGGTATTAGTCCTGCCAAGTTGTGGACAACAAAGTAGCTAGAGTGACCCTTTTTAACTGTGATAGAGGAACTGGTTCATTAAAGCTCAAACTTTAACAAAATAGAGAACAAAATGCATTCTTACATTCATGACACTTTACAGCACGTTGTTTCAGAGCCATTCATTCAAACTCATTTTGATACCGTTCTAAATCACATCACATACATTTTTGCTGGACAGTGCAAGAGACAGGGTGGCGAGATGTCGCTACACCACTAGAGTGCACCCTGCAGCTTTTAGTGTAACAACCGACAGGCTGGTGTTTTTGAACGCCCTCTAATATGAAAATATGGAAAGGGTGAGCAGGGGGAGCTAGAGAAAGAGAGAGAGAAAGAGAGGAAGGGCGAGATTGGAAGTGAGGGGTATTGAGTCGTGACAGAGAGCCAAACTGACATGGACAGTTGGTAGGAAGACACAAGGCGACATGGGCTCAAGTATATGTGGGTCAGAGAGAGAGAGAGAGAGAGAGAGAGAGAGAGAGAGTGTAAGGGGCAGAGTGGGGAAGCAGGTGGATCTTGTGGATGTGGCCACACTATGAAAATGCCCTCTACAGTATGATATGCATGGTTTTCTTGCATATTTTGTTCACAGGTGCGTTTGTGACAATTTTCATGTCCTACAGACGGAGTTCAACAAACCTACTACTACTTAAAAAAAAACACTAATACTGATTTGTATGGAAATACATCTTTCTATGTACTTAGGTAGACAGCCCTTTTCATCCCTTACATGGGATCATAAACAGTATGCAATATACAGTATGGCTCTTCCTATGTGTGTGTGTGTGTGTGCATGTGTGTCAACGGCTGCATGCTGGCGTTTGTGTTTACGCCCTCCGTGGCTTTAGGAGGTATTTCTAACACTTCTCTCTCTTCTGAAGGCTGGCCCCTCTTCAAGTGGGATGCTCTAATGTATTCTAGAGGGAGATGGATCAAGAAAAGACCCACATCAAGATGAGAAGGGCAGGATGCGCAATGCCTACAAATGAGATGCAGGCTGCCAGGTATTTATGATGCTGGGCAATTATCGAGGGGATTAAGTACTTAACGGTACGCCTGTGTATGTATGTATCATTAACACCATTTAGCTAGATTTACCCCTCATGAACACAAACACAAATGTATCATGCGTTCCATATCAAAAAGCGTCGCAATTAAGCTGTTACTGTGTATGCCATAAATATTCCACTGTAGGCATTTTAATGAATACGGCAAAGTAAGGTTGGTGAATTAGGCTTAATTGAGCTTTGCCATATTTAGGGAAACACTAAGGAGCTTAACACAAAAAATTGTGTCTAACTGGTGGTTTTAATTGAGGAATTCAAGAATTCCCGCTACTGTCAAAGTACTAATTTGGATTTATTGTCACTCCTTACCATCTAATAACTGATGTCAACGTGTACAGTCTAAAAATTGAACAGCAAAGATATGATAATATCCAAGAGCTAATGACCTCTAGTGCCACTACAGTCACCAATGAATACATGCCATGTGGCACACTATAGGAGACTAGTGTCATAAATAGCACATTCATGTAAATGAGAAACATTTTCAAGGACATACACTGACTAAATCCTGTGCATGTGCACTCACGGTGATTGGCAAGGGTGAAAGTTGACATTTTGAACGAAATTGGCCAGGGTGAGTGTTGACATTTGAATGCTTTGAGCGACAAATACTAATGAGGCCACCATTGTTTTATACCTTGACAACTGCATCCCCACAGTAGTACTTCCTGTTGGTCAACTGTCTGTCAACTGCCAAATGTTTGTGTTTAATACAACACGATTGTCAATCAGCGACCACAAGTTTACATTTTACCAACCTCAGTCAAGTCAAGTCAACTTTAACAGACCTTACAGAAGTGTTAATGTGTTTATTTATTCATATATTTTTAACAATGGGAAGGAACATAAAAAAACGAGACTCCCTACCTTGCGAATTCCCTCCTTTGACTCCTCTACATTGTTGTCAGCCCCTCCGGTGCGATTAATCATTCTCCACATCTGAGAGTACATGGGGTCTCTCTCAAAGGGGTTCATGGCTTTAGAGCGCACCTGGTCATAAACTGCAGAGTCTAACACTGTTCCATAGGGCAGCTCTGTCTGCTTGGATAAGTCCTGGAGAGACCTGTGTAAAAACAGAGAAAAGGGTTGCTGTGTTATTGTAGATGGTGCAGGAAGCAATATAGCATGATTAAGATAAAAGAGCATTAATGCTGTACATCTTGTGGTATACAAGAAAATGCAATTTATTTTCTGTACAGTTTCCCAATCGTAAAATTCTAATTTCTCAAGGTAAAATAATAATTTCTTATGTAATTATGGCTTAAAACAAGTCAGATTTGGTCCTTGGTGTGGCATCATTTGACCTCTGACCTATTCTTCCACTCCCATTCATATAACCAATCCAGTTAGGGCATGATAAAGAAAATGAAAATTGGGATGATATGGGCCCTTTAATCCAAATAGTTTAGACAGTAATTTCCATTGAAAATTGCAAAGCAATACATCTTTGGGTTTTCTTTGTTAGCTACTGGTCATTCATACTTGCTGATGAAAAATAAGCAGTAAATGTGTGAAAGTGAAATTATGTGTGGATCTCATTTTCTCTGTCTCTCTCTCTCTCTCTCTCTCTCTCTCTCTCTCTCTCACACACACACACACACACAGACTCACCCACCTCTGGGGGATTATACAAGCTATTGTTAATTACAATGTTACGGTGCTTTGGTTTGGCCTCTGAGAAATGTAATGGAGAACGTTTATAGAACTAATTACTGTTTTGTTTGTCAAACAGCTTCAAACACACCACCAATGGACACAAACCATCTTAAGAGAAAATATTTCTGCCTACATGTGTGAACACACACATAGTACCTCTCCCTCCCTCATACAGACACAGATATTGGTAAACCACAATCGTGAGTGCACTAATACACCACACTAACAGAGGTACACGTTTGCTTGTATTTCAAGGTTATTCATCTGTGACCTCTCAACAATCCCTCTGACCTAAAGATCTCTAAAGGTCGTAATGAACTTGAGGCACTGGAGGCTGCGAACATGAAGCATTTATTGACATCGATTAATCTTTGTCCTACACTGTCAACAACATTCCCTCAGTCCCCAGCAGAACTCCACTATTCACTATAGGAGAGGTAGAGATAGCAGCTTGTTATTAAAGAGAAATAAAGAGAGAGAGAGAGGGAGAGAGAAGGGGGGTGCCATATAGCACTATAGGTCTAGACATCTGGAGACCAACTCAATAAACAGGCCCTCTACCCTCATTTCATTTAATAGCACTGATATGAGCACTGTGGCCAGTGTGGTAATAATGTAAGCAATAATACAAAGAGTATTTTTAATAAAGTTGGGCATGCTTGGTTTGAATAGAAATCAGTCTAGAGTGGGACTGAATACAGAGCATGTCCCCGAGAGGGTGAGACTGGTTTTGTTATACTGTTGGATGAGGTTAGACAGGTTGGGGAGGCAACCTGATTGTGCAGAACAATTTTAACTAATACATCAAACGTAAAACGTTGTGAAATTGTAAAAATGTAATAAAAAAGTTTTTAAATCAATAATTTAGTAATAAGTTAGTTACATCTTCTTTTTAATATAAGGGTGAGTAATTAATTTTAAATCTAATTATAATTTCTTGCTATTCATGAGGCTGTGGACATTTTGCGCTGACCTCTTCATACCTGATCTGATACCCACCTGCCAACACACTGGAGGTCTGTATTTGTGTGTGAGCGCGGTGTACGATTAGTTGTGTGCACTCCTCCGTAGATATGTGGTTAAGGTTTGTCTGAGCGCGTCTCTTATAGCTTGTACTATTCCTTGTTTGTGTGTACTGTATGTGTTTGCGGCTTCTGTACCGTGTGTGCTAGCTCGTTTAGCAATCAATAAGCAGTTCAATAAGCAAGTAAATGGATTTAGGGAGTAGACGTAAATTAGGGGACACTAAAGCATATAACAGAGTGTGTCGATAAGTAAGTGGGTATGTACTGTATTGTCGCGCTTCAAAGGAAAAAACATTAGACCATCATTGGGAAAAGTGGATTCTTTTCTCTCATCATGTCTGCAAAATTTAAGAAGAGTTAAAGAAGCTATTCACATGCAACAAATCAAATTACTGCGACATACATCGCAATATGCGACAGTATGCCTTATTTTACTGTATGTACTTAAAAAGTTAGATGCTATAGGGAAAGAGGGAAGTTTCTATCTTAGCTGACCAAACAGTTCTGATTTAACACACCCACACACATGCACGCACGCACACACGCACTCACACACACGATTGACTTTATTGGCTTTCTTTAGCAAAGCGGAAAATATGACATCTGCTATGTGAGATTGGAACAGGGGAGAGGAAAGCTTTTGGTACAGCGCTCCCCTCCCTCATCCCTCCATCCTGACACCCATTCTTCCACTCCATCTCTATCCACTCCACTCGCTCGCTCTATACCCTACCTCCCTCTGTCTTCTCTCCTCTTTCCCCTCCCTTGCCTTGGGTTCAATCTTCCTCTGTCTTAAGCTCTCTCCCTCTGTTTGGCCGTGTTACTCATCTCGCCGTTTTGGGTCTACTTTATGACACTCACACTTCTGTCCATCTCTTTCGTACAGCCTTCCTTTGTCACTTCGTTCTATTCCTAAAGGTCTCGCGCTGGAATGGAGTAAAAACATCCAAGCGTGTAATAGTCCAGAGAGGGCTCTGAACACTTATTTCATTTTTTCAGCGGCAGACAAGGGCGTTAATGCTTTAAGACCCGGCATTGTGTCATGTGGGCAGCTCACCATGGCTATATCCAGCCTGGCGGATCTGATTTGGTTTTCTAATCATTCCTTTTTGACCCGTCTCTACACGTATTATTCCTCGAGTGACCACCTCCGGTTTGCGGGGCTATATTTACACAATATAGTCAGTTGATGACTTCCCATGGTAACAATACAGGAATGCACACTATGTAGGTTTCAGTAGTTTTTTATTTGTTTGTTTATTTATGTTTTTCAAATTGCCTTCATGTTGGCTATCTCTAGCTGCAGTGTGAAATGCATGAGCCTTTCTCAAAGAGTTGTGACAGATAATAACAACTGGGTTTGAGCTGCCTGTCTCAAAGCAGCACGACACTAAGAGAGACAATACCTCGGTCTTTACGTTCCCTCAGCCATATATATATATATAGCTACCTCTCAAAAAACACAGGTGTTGTGAGTAAACACAGGTGTACAGACCCACTTCATTGGCTCTGCTATTTCAGTTTTGTTAGTATTGGAAACAGACACATACAGTACAGAATATTTAATTGTCACTTGCTCAGTAAGACTGACCTCACACACAGTCAATCACATTATGTAAATTAGAAATTCATCAGGTGACACTGCATGCTAATGAACAACTAGTTCTCTACGCAAGACTGACACACAAGAGAGCTAGTCTTCTGAACAAATCTGAAAACACCGACCAGACGTTGTTTATTGACTGTTTTAATAAATCTCAATGTACTGTAGGCAGGACTTTAAAATGAATCACAATCTGGCTCATTAAAAAAATAGTACTTATTATTACTTATTATTTTGATAAATCGTTAAAGTGGTTTTCAAAGTGTGGGTCGGGACACCCCTAATGGTTCAAGGGATGATTTTAAAATAATAAAATAAGAATTAAAAAAGAAAACAAAGAAAGTTTAAATTTTGAATCTAGTTTTATCTTTATTTAAACTTTTTTGTGTGTTCACTATAAATATCATGAATTATTTTTACATTTATGCTTTAGGAGGGTCACAATAAAACACTTTTTGAGGAAAGAGTGGAACAAAAAGTAAAAAAGAAACATTAGGTTTGGTGCACTATATATTACATTGGCAATTTTATTTCAGTTTTGATTGCCCCTGGACGTAGATAGCTGTACTTATGTTTACACATACAGAACTCAATAAAGATCACATGCAACAGGGATACTACAAGAAATATGAATCCAAACAAAACACAATCTGTCTCATTTCCCCTCTGCTAATAATTATCTGTGTTACTGTTGATTATATTGAGTTATTCCCAGCCTGTGATTTATCCTGTCTTTGAATCCTCAGGGGTCTTCGAGGGTGGTACTGTTCAGGTAGCAGTTACACCTCTGATGACCCCAGAGGTGCCAACACATTAACTATAATACATTGAAATTAATGGAAATCCCTAATTAGCTGAGTGGATGTTGAATGAGGCGGTAAACTGAGAAGCACTCGCAAATGATAACTAATGCAAACGAACAAAAAAAGAGGAGAGGGGCTGGAAATGCAAAATGATGTAACGGTGTGTCTTGAAGTGCCGAGAGTAAGCGCGAGCGAGGAAAAACGCAGGCAGACGTGGAAGCGGTGAACGCATAAAGAGTATTTTAATAATCCACACAGTGCAACAGAACATACAGGCTAACAGAAACCAATGAACAACAGCACCTAGTGCTGTCGGAGAACTTGAATAAGGCCCATAATAGTTAATGAGGCGCACCTGGTGCACAGGTGCGCAGCCAGGACGGGCCTGTGCACCCCAATGGTGACACATGATCCCTCAATATTTGTATTTTACAAGTAAGGAGAGGAGGAGAGGTGAAATAAAGAGACAAAAATTATAGAACCAGAGAGAGAATGCTGGTGCAAGGGAGGTTGGTTGTTAAACAGAAATAAATGAGAAAGAGAGGTTGATAGAAAAGCACAAAGTTTAGGAAAATAGATGTTACTTATTCAAAAGCCAAGCCCAATTAACTGTGGAACTGCCGGGCATACCGGATTTTTCCGGATGCTGATTAGTCCAATGAGAGATGAGGATTTCCTAGTGCTACCAGGAGGGAGGCAGGCAAGCATATTATCCCAAGGTTGGATAAACAGAGTACACAGCTTAGGGAAATAACGTGCGTATGTCTGTGTGTGTGTGTGATTAAACAAAGCAATGTAAGGTGAATGCTTTAATATCTACACAATCTCTCAACCTAAACTGACAAACACACACCTGCAGGCAAACACACACAAACCTACATAATTTTATTTCACACAAAATGGGTCTGAACCTGAGGCAGATAGGATATTACTATGGATGGTAGGATGGGGAGATAAAAACTAGATATACTAGAATGGAAAGCAAAAAAGAGAGGGGAGAAGGAAATAAAAGGTCTATAACAATTCCCCTGCTTACCAGGAGAGATTTATAGTATAGTATAGTATAGTATAGTACACCAGAACTATAATGCATGCTGGGAACACTGCAGTGTATGTTTATGTGAGAATAACTTTGCACTACTGTATGCCTATGTTTGTGCGTGTATACACAGGTACACACACACACACACACACACCAGTCTCTGTACTGGGAGAAGCAGAGACTGGAGATGAAAAAACTTATCTTTCCTGCTCTATGTTAAGATCAGCTCTTACAAGATTAAGCATTTTGCTAGTATTTAGACTGTTAGTTAGCCCTCATGACATTATTGCTGATAATGATAATAGTGCTGATGTCATTATTCTATCAGAATGTTGTTCGCTTACGATGACCTATTTAGCTATTGACAAATGTACTTATTGTAAGTCGCTTTGGATAAAAGTGTCTACATGCTATAAATGTAAATGTAAAGATGAAGCCATTGCCTCTTCATATCTGTGTGTCTGTGTATGTCTATGTGAAAATCATGCATGGTGTGATATTGCAAGCTGCCTGTGCATATGTAGGTGGGAGGGGTCAGGGAAAATTATGTTATTACAATTCAAAATTAAACAGAACTTTTTCACACTTCACATCCACAGTCACATCACTACAACAAAGAACATTATATCTATAAAGAGTCTCTATCTTTCCTGGGATTAAAAGTACTGTATACTAAGCATAGACTTTCACCTCACGCATGTAATTGACAGTAAGGTTGTAAAGATGTGTTTATTAATTTGTAAAAATCTCTATTTTAATTAAGGCATGAGCTAACAAAATATATAGGCAATGTACAGTATCAGATTGCTAGAGAAATAACACAAATTACCTTGAGCTGGATACTACAGGCCCTTTTACACCAAGTGCGTTACGAATAAACGACATGAGAAAGAAATAACATTAAGAAAGTGGTTCAACGTTAAATTGCTGTATTCATATCGCAGGTTTTTCAGCAATACTTAATTCTGTAGACTTTTTGGCCTTTATCAAAACTTTTACTGGCCGCTGCAGAATGTAAACACTGGTTCGTTCCGCTATTATCATGTGATATCAATAGGTAGTTGTGATTGGTTCAACCCATTTCATCGCTGGGCAAAAGTATGAAAAGTCGACCTTGAAGCGGATAAAACAAATGTCAAATTTTCACGTCACAAACTTTCGTGTTGTGTGTGTATTCTGTGTGTATTATGTGGTATAATTTCACTGATGTGCGCATAAAACACTTGTTAAAATCCTGCTTGGTGTAAAAGGGCCTTAGCGGGTGTGACGTGATTGAACACTTTTTGCCAATGAAATCAGGGACTGTGTGTAGCATCACACAAGCAATATGTGGCATTTTTGTAGATCCAACTGAAAGCTTGCCACTGGAGAGCAAGACAAATGGACACAACAATTGGAAATGATCAATGCTAAAGAAAAAAATTAATTGTGGATTGCAGCTTTAACATGTATCTAATTAACTCTCAAATGAATTGCGTGTGGAATCAGAGAGCGTCACTTACTGTATGGAATTCTCTATGCGTGTTATCGTCAGGAAGGCTGCAAGGTTGGCAGTGTAGGAGGAGATGACAATGAGAGCAAACATCCACCAAACCCCCATCATCATCCTTGTAGCCAGGGTGGTGTATGGCACCTCTCCACCTAGAAACAAAGGAGTAACATTTTATTTAATGGGGTACACCAGTAAAGAGTGACACCCTTTTTTACAGTTTGATGTTAATGACAATCTATGAAAGCTTGCTAGAATTTAATTGACTGCAACTCCAAACTTTAATCCTGCTTTCAACAGACTAAACGAATTCTCACACCAAACTATTTGCATGAAAAAATTGTGGCAAAAGTCTTCTCGCAATCTTTCAAAAACTTAAAAAATAGCTTCCATTTCAGTGGTTTTATATGGAAAAAGAGTCTCTGATGCCTTGCCTTTCTAAATATTAAAGAGAAGTGAGTGGTAAAACATCACATTCGGTATGCGGGTTCTTGATGTATACAAATTGTGTCAATATATTTAGCATTTCGTTGTTGTTTCTTCACGCTGTGTTCAGTGTCAAACGGCCTTAAGGCAAAATATAAAAAGGTCTTGGTCTCTATTTTGCTTTTTAAACATTATTTTTCTGGTCCGTTTAGTCAAGTTCTTGTTATAAAACAGTAAAAAAAGTGTAATATCTATTAGGTTATCATATTGTTCCACAATTTTCCAAATACATTTGTTGCACACAAACGTGCGCTCGCACACATGCCCGTATGATGGATCTGCAGCCCGTGAGCCCTACTTTTCTGCTTTTATTGAGCCCTTCTAGAAATTAACCTCATTCATCCTTGTATCCGTGGATCACAGTTACCCTGGCTCAGATCACAGTTACCCTGGCAGGCAGGCAAGCAGGTAGGCACAGCCCCAACTCACTCCCAGCTCCCCCAGACAACACTCAATAATGTATTGGACACCCACACAATCTCTTGGTTCCCCTCGTTCTCACTCCTTTAATGTCTTTGCCGTTTCTTTTTTTCTATTTTACAGCTGATTCTTAGGACTGAGAGCATTATTGCTTTTGATCAAATTAAAATTCTTTATCTCTGTCTTGCCATCATCCCCTCTCTCTTTCTCTTGTTTTTTTTCTTGTAGGGTATCTGTCTTGGGCAGGAAATTTGCAGTTGACATGAGATCTGCTAGGAACCTGAAGGAGCTGTTCTGTACTGTAGCCTACACATGTCCTGTTCAAATAATATTGTAGTACCATGTGTGTATACTGTATGTTTGTGTTTACATTGCACTATAGTCTCCCATGTGTCTATCTGTGTGTGACTTATTGGAGAGTAGGATGGCTAGCTAGGTTAGGAACATTCTTCCCCCAAGTAAGCTTCTACTATTATAGCCATACTATTTTACCCCTGCAACCAGAGTGTATTATGACACACGTCATGTGTCCTGGGTTTAAATCCTGGCCTAGATCTGTACAGTTTACAGGGCCCCTGTAAAGCTGTAGTGCAATAAATACAAACGGTACAGATATATCTGCACCAACAATGTTTAACACATGATTCAAATCATGACATCACTTCATCACTTTGTGGATTGTGTGACCCTAGGCCTACATATTGTTTTAAGGATTTTGACTCATTCTGGCAATATCCACAGCGGGCCGGATTATTGAGTCCCAAGGCGGTTTTAGTGTTCATATAAATATTTATTACAGTTTGGTGAACAGCTCTTCGACTGACATCCAACAGCTAAGAATTGCCTGAACAATGAACAATAAACAAGTTCTTGCTGGTGGACCTGTTAAAAAGTTATTTTATTTTAATTATGTTATGTCCTTCTAGTGTGTGCGTGCACGTGTGTGCGCGCGTTCGTGTGTGCTCGTACAGTGTGTGTGTGTGATGGTATGTGAAAGAGATGGAGAGGAAGTGGTAAGGCCTGATGAAATGAAATAAACGTGGATTTATGAAGGTCAATAAAAGCAGGTAAGCTTTTAGTGTGCTGAAAAGGCCCCTGATACGATTTATTTGAAGACAGGTCCGTCTTTCATTTTAAAGGTGTCAAAATGTCAAGAACTTTTCTCCCAATTTATACCAAGCCACAAGACAGGGCTCCTGCTCTGACATATCACATTTAATAGAACATGCAGGTGCTCAAAACTCTATGTAAAATGTAATCAAATTTGAAAAAACATAATATAATAAATAAAATAAATGATTAATGATTTGTCTAGTGAACAGTGAAAATACAACATGTTTACATTCTACATGCTACATAAAATTAATATGAGTTTGACACTGAACAATAATGCAAAAAATACAGTATATAGGGCTCTAGTTTCCAGACGGCACAAGGCCGGCAGTAGCGTTAACGCAGATGTAATGACAATTTGTTGGGCGCAAGGTGAGTTTTCTCTCGCCTGGGCACGTTTGCTAATTTCTCAGTGCGCAATAACATTGCTTGCGCCTAAATGGCCGTGCGGGCAGTAGAGGGTGTGTCAGTCTAAATCAGCTGGTGCAGTGCTAGTTTGGTGTCAAATAAAACCAAATATTGCGCTAGCATCTCCGTCTGGTCAGACCACTTTTTAGCGCAGACGCAGGCGTTTCCTGGCTTTAGGCGAAGGTGCACTAAGCATATGCCTATCCAAAATCACACATGCCACTTTCGTGTATGTTATATGATCTGTTTCGTGAATAATCTAACTAATGACTACTGTCCTTAACCTTTGTAATCACAGAGGTGACATATTTGTGCACTTTCTGAACAAGGACATCAATTTTGACAGTTTCCTCCCGGGAGAAGCTTTTCTCTGGACTTTCACCATCCATTACGAAATTGCCCAGACAGAAAGCGCGCTGCTGGGAATGAATGAGAGGAGCTGATTTGATTGGCCATAATTGAAGACAGCCCCCACCACTCCTCCTTATAAATTATTCATTCTAATTCAACCCTTTTACAACTGTGCTGCAATTGCGCCCACTTACCGCCATACCGAAATTCAACGCCTTCACTTGCGATTTGACCGGGAAACTAGGGCCCATAATATTCAACCAATGTCTGACGCTGTTTTGATCTCAACTAAAGAATATCTATGAGCCTTACGCAAGGTAGAAATATATGTTTTATTTATTTTTTTACCCACACGCAGAACAGCACAGTGTGACTATGATTATCTTTCAAACTGTGGGATTTGTTATCAAACCCATGTTTTATACAGTGAATTGTGACATCAAAGCTATCTTTACTACAATGGAATAACCTCAGATCGACATTCTTAAGGCAACAGAGAGTTAGGTGAACAGTCAGCCCTTCATTTAGTAACTTAAAGCTAGGGTAGGCAAGGCAAAAAACTAGCAAGAAATGGCTAGCATTTGAAATGATACTAAGTCCCACCTCCTCCCTTCAGCGCAACTTTCAAAAGCCACGCCTCCAAAACATGTGAAAGCGCGTTGAGTTCAGCTGGAGGACAAGTCAGTCTACCATAGTGTGACAAGCAGAGACGAGTGGAATCGTTATCATATATCAGCGTAACACATCATAAGGTAAGAAAACACCTAACTTTATGAAAACAACTAACTGGCATGGCTATTAGTACTCACTGTCAAGCTTAGCATGTTTGTTGAACATTGAGTTTCAGTAACGAGCTGGCAGAAAGCTGCAGTAAGTTACATTAGATTAGGCAAAGCTAAAAACAGCTTGCCATGATACACATTTTCCCGTTACCATCAGTACACTTTGACGAATGCGAATTTTGTGTTGGACTCATAAGCTATACGTTTTTTTGCATGTTAGAGCTTCTACGCTGAGACCTTAGTTGGCTCTGAAACACTCCAGAGCCCAGCACATCATCGAGTAAGGGACAGGCACAACAGCCGGCAACCAGGGTCCGAGGACGAAGAGGTCGAAGTGCAGGAGCGAGGACCTGCGTCGAGTTTTGAGTCTGCAAGCTCAAACAGCAGCATATGAACAGGTATGTGTATACATATACAGTATATTACTATATTATCTCCCAGTATAATTTTCTTAAAATGTCTCTGCTGGTTGACTTTGGGTGTCAAAAATTAAGTGCTACATACTGTTTTTTGCTATTATTACACCATCTACAGCTTTGTGTCTGTGTTATGTACATTGACCTGGTGTGTTATGTAGACACAGAAGTGCTGTTAGAGAACAACAAAGCCCTGTTCAATAAAAATATGTAATATTAATGAATGTATTGTCCAATTACTTTCAAACTTTCGGGTTCTAACAATTCTATATTAATTTACAGGCTAGAATTCGAGAACTGAGCCTGGATCAGTCACATCAAGTCCTGGAACTCAGAAAATGTTCCTCCAACGGGCCCTCCTGTATCAGATCAAAAAGAATATTTTACCCAGTTCTGGAAAATATATTTTCTTTTAAATAAAAATATTTAAATAACAAATGCCTTCTCCTTACATTTGCAGCATACACAGTCAAACAACTAAATTCATGTTTATGTCTTATGTCTCAACTAATGACAACCAAATCTGGTATGACACTTGTTTATTGAAAAAATACAAATACCTTTATCACAAAACAATATATCAACACCATAAAAAATAATTATATACACCATAAAAATAATTATATACAAGATGAAAGACAAGGTGTGTTGAGAGGCATCTTGACTGATCATGAAGACAGGTTAGACTTGGCAAGTAGTGTCGTATTGCTGCTGTGTAGATGATTCAGTATTTCGGTAGCGATTGACCTATACAAACCATATAACAATTAGCTCGGGTAACATGATTACCATATTTTAAAATCAACCACATTACTGTAAAAACAACAACATTATCTCCATCTATTGTGGGTGCAGAGTATTATTTTCGTGCTTTTTATATTGGCCAGAAGTAATCAATTCAAGTTTTTTTAGAGTGATGTTGCAATGCCTTCTTATGCGGGAACTTCACTCCTCAGTGGGAAATGTGAAGAAATAAGTGGCCCTGAGACAAAAGGTTTCTAATCAAAGGAACACACATTCCATCACACCTCTCCCTCACCCTGTCTCCAGTTTAACCCAAGTGTAAGACATATAACATATGACATAACAGAGATAGAAAATGTAAGTTAGATTCAACTATCAATTATGATTGATGATGACTCTAAATACTTCAAGAATTTTACTTTCAGTGATTTGCATAAATCTTATAAATGATTTATTAATACATCTGTCTTTGGTGAAAAACACTTTCCATGATTGTGTCATGACTTTTACAGAACTATTTTAGATTCTAATAACAATTTCTACGGTTGACATGTTAAAGTTCTAAATGTGTTATATTTAATGTGGCATAAATGTCAACACATTTGAAGTCTA
>JAOEHI010051339.1:0-18861 GCA_025447815.1 Percopsis transmontana | reverse complement strand
CGCACGCACACACCCACACACACCCACCCCCTCACGCTCACACACACACCCGCACACACACGCGCGCACGCACACACACACACACACACTTTTTCATTTCTTAAAATTTTTTATAAATATAGTATATTTTATATCAAATATTTTATTTATTTATATAAAGTAAAATCTAACTTGTTGTATGTTACTAGCGCCATAACTAGCTCTACTGACAGCTGACGGAACTAATAACTAATAATCTATCTGTCTAGCGACCGCTGTAGCTTGTTCTAAGTATATTGTAGCACCCCGATTGGCACAACTGCTGTCCCTACACTGTTCCCTGACCACCAACTTACTGTAGACGTTGCATCGATACAATGAACTGACTAGCTCAAGACTGTGGGTTCCAGATGGAAAACGGACGTTTTGCAGTTGTGTAACTAACCAATCTCCATCTCGATGAATGTGGCTTCCTCCGGGAGGGCGCGCGGCAGCACACCTGGGTCGCTGAAGCTCGTCCTCAGCAGCATCGCCATGACAAAGAGGAAGAGCAGGGCAGCAAAGACTGGGATGGCGGGTGATAAATGGATCGCCAGGTATGGGCATCTGGAGAGGATCACAGAGCATCACACTGATGAGGGAGGTTAGAGTGTGGGACCCATATTACCTCCCAAAGTGTCTTCTTCATTACACCACAATTACTCGCCACAGTATACCCGACTTTCACTATCTAAATTGTGACTGGATATTTATGTTGCATTCCTTACACCAAAACCTTTATCCTGTGTAGAGTAATTCATTTATTATTTATACACTAATAACGTTCGCTAAATGTAACCAAGCAGGGCATCAGATTGAAACAAGACTACACACACACACACACACACAGTTTATGGGTCATGAACGAAACTGTACAAGATCTGCCCTTTTCCTCTGACCGTGTCCAAGGCATTGCCGTTGAATAAACAACAGGGCACTCACCCTCTGTAGGAGACCAGATACATTAGCATAATTCCAACTGTCAGGCCACTGAGGTTGGATCCAACATGACACTCCAAATGGCATAATCTTCCTCGACATAAAACAAAAACAAAAAAACAAGAGTGCAGTGCAAAACACTGCGACAGACTACAGAGCAACGCTGGCTTCTGCATACATTTATTAATAGATAAACTGCACAGCCCTATTGCCTTCCCACGCAGAGAGATCATACTGTATATCATAATGCAACACTAATGTTGTACAAGAGGATCTAAATTGCTTTTGCAATATCTTGTGGAAGGCCGTTTGTGGCTATTGTGCCTGCTCACTCTGATGTTCAATAGCTTTAAAGGTACACTCCTCGATTTGTGTGTGGAATTAGCCTTGTGGTTGAAACCAGCATTACAACAGTACATCACTACAATTATTCATCTTTTTAGGATTATGGGCTCTAGTTTCCCGGGCAAGGCGCAAGCGGAGGTGCATGGCGCAAGTCCACGGCGCAAGTCGATCTAAGGTGTGGCCAATACTTTTGCTAATTATTGGGAGGGCGGTGAGTGGGCGCAACTGCGGCGCACACGTAAAAGGGTTGGATTAGTGTGAATATATTATCAGTAGGAGTGGTGGGGGCTGTCTTCAAGTACGGCCAATCAAATCAGCTCCTCTCGTTCTCTGTAACAGCAGCGCGATCTCTGTCGTGGAAAACTGCCAATTTCGCAATCAACGACGAAAGTCCAGACCGGCAGAAAAGCTTCTCTGGGAGGAAACTGTCAAAAATGATGTCCTTGTTCGGGATGTGCACATTCACCACCTCTAATAAACCACCATGATACATGTGTACATATTTTGTTTTGTGATTAAAAAGGTTAAGGACAGTAGTCATTAGTTAAATTATTCACGAAATAGGCCAACATAACATACACAAAAGAGGCGTGTGTGATTTTGGATAGCCATGTGCTTAGTGCATCTTCGTCCAAAGCCCAGAAACTACCACACAACACCTGCGTCTCTGCCAAGACGTGGTCTGACCAGGCGGAGACGCTAGCGCTATATTTGTTTGTTTTTTTACACCAAACTAGCACTGCGCATTTGGACATGATTTGGACTGACAGACCCTCTACTGCGCCCCCACGCCCCTTTCGCACAAGCAATGTCATGGTGCGCCGTGGAATTCACAAACGCGCCCAGAGAAAAACCACCTTGCGCCCAACGAAATTGTCATTACGTCTGCGATAGAGCTACCACAGGCCTTGCGCCGTCCGTAAGCTAGAGCCCTATGTTACTTCATTCTATTTTCTCATTCTATTCTAGTTCTTTTTAAAATGTTTAAATATCTATCTGATCCCCATTGTGCATATGCTTTAATTGCGTGTCATGGCAATATAATAAGAAGTTCATCACAAACTCCCGGCTACATTTTGTGGCATTACACCTCTTTCATAATACACAGTAGAAAAGAAACTGGAATGTAGTTAAGTGTAGATAGCACTGCACAGCAAGTTCACCTGCTCAATCTTACTATGTATGAGCCTCAAGGTATGTCAGTATACCTGAGCCGTGGCAAGATAATGACACACCACACCTGCCGGACTGGTTTGATTAGTTCAAACTGTCGTGACTTATGAAACCAATGAAAAGATCAATTGAACTGGATTTTCCACCGAAGGTTTGGTCAATTTGTCACTACGATGGCGGCCGACGACAGCCAGTCAATTCAGAGAGGGAGGGGGTTTGGCCGAGGCCTGAACTCTGTTAATGATGTGTATTTCCAGTACTGATGACAAGGAAGCATTCAGAGCACAGCACACGCCATCACCACTTCCCATCAAGACTGAACATTGTTCCTGGATATAGCCATTGCCCTCACTTTAGAACAGGGTGGTACCGACACTATGTTTATCATCATCAGAAGCAACAGAAACACGCAACCTGCCTCTCTGTATTTCTCATGCAAATGTCTAGTTTTCACAGAATGAATTCCGTATGAAAAGGCATTACTAACAAGATATCCCTCCCCCTTTCTCTGATCTGACTATTGAAGGTATTAAAATGGAGCCCTACCAAAGCTGTCATTAGTCAATAGGCTGGTGTCCCAGTCATACAGTACCCATACTACCCAGTATCATGCCTTCTACTTAGACCAACTTAGTAACAGAGAGTTCTTTGAGTATAGAAGAAATAAATTAACCCACACATTTGAAATACACACAGCCCTCTTCGCTGTTAATGGGGAAAATAATGGGTACCTGATGAAGGATGTTCACTGGGATGGGAGGATGGATTTCCTGTATTTTGAGTTTCTAAACCAAACTTAAATCCACAGGATTTCCTTCTCACTGCGGCAGGATAAACACTCAGAGGAGCCGCTTCTAAAATGGGGATGTTGCCCAATTTAAAAAAAAAAATGGGGATCAGCAACAACAGCTCATTGACAGGTGCCCCTAAAAATAAATGCAATAAACTCTGGGAAAGGGGGCAGATCTTAGCACGTCACTATGTCACTAACGGTATTGTTCAACAAACTACTGTTAAAGAATGGAGTTGAGTTGCCCAACTAACATTTCTGCAAGAGAGTTCTAGAACCGGCCCTGCCAGAACCACCGATGTGTGTGAAAAGCGCTGGTCTTCTTTGCAATCTCAAGCAAGGGCAGAGATTACAGAATTCAAGCAACAAACAACTGCCACAGGTAATAGGACATTAGGCCAATTATTTTCAACTACACTAGATCACAATGTTTTATTCTCTATCATTCAATGTATTTAGTCTATACAAAAATGAATTTATACCTAAATAAACCTTGCGATGTCATCAAAGATTATATATTAACATGTAATCTATAATTTGAACTATTTATTGAATTTATTTATTTAAATCAGTTTTCAATAATAGTCAAAAATGGGTGTAGGCCAGTGGAAAGCAGCGTGAATCACAGAATAAAAGAATCATGAATTTGCTGGCAGGGTACATCAACAGAGGGCATATGCAACTTCCCTCTTTCACTTTCACAAGAACATCTGTTGATTTTGGACAGCTCGTCGCCAAAACCCATCTTCCGCCATTTGTTACTTACGCTGACTTTAAGGAACAGAATGACCTTGTGGACATATAATATATAGATTAAATAAAGAAAGAAAAATAAAGAAAAAAATGAATCTCGTAAGATAACAATCTGTAGTCAATCTTCAATCCAACAGATTTATTTTGCAACACTTAAATTATGATATATTAAAAAAAGGATTAGCCAAAAGATAGATACCGTAAAATTAAATAAATTGCTGTGATTATATGTTATATGTTATTATACGTTATTATATGTTACATCATAGAGACCTATATAAAAGCAAAACAACTGACAGCAGCAAATGCACAAATTAAATAAAATCAATCAATGCAGACCTAACCACCAAACAAAACACCATAAATGATCGGCAAATTGTGTAGATGCTGAAAATAACTAAGGCTGTCAGGGTTGCTGATGAATATGATGAAATCATCTAGATAATTCCAGATGTCTCCCATGACATACAGTGCCCATTACTATGAAAATACATGAACACAGCATAACATTTATTAAGGGTTCCTCATACAGTAGCAGATGGTTGGGCCAGATGATTACGGCACATCTCCCACCAGGGATCCTGCCGAGAACCAAGATTGTAGATAGAGACTATTGGGTGGGGGCAAGAGCCACTGCTTGTCTGACAGAGGGACAGGACGGAGAGACCGATGCACGAGGGATCTCCAGGGTCTGTTGCTAGATCTCCTCAGGCCGCGGTACTGTATCTCTGCATGATTTGCACTATTCTTCTCCCCAAGGACTTATCTCATGAGACCCCTCCATCTTACGGCATTATCACACACACATACCCACTTATCCATTAGATGCTCAGTCATGTCCCATAGTTCAGCACCTGCTGTAAACACACAGATGACACACTGTCTCCATACGCCAGGCACCTGCCCCACACCAAGCTCCATGGCTAGCAACGCACATGCGCACCCACACCACACACGCATATAAGACAGGAACCGTGCCAGGGGACATCATAGTCTGCGAGTAACTCCGCGGGGAATGTGTACTTTCCACAGCCAAAGGAAAACCATGTCTTCCTTTGTGTCACGTAGTACAGTACAGTGAGCGAGCAGCTTTCCCCAACATGATGCACATTATTAAAAAATGATTACATAGGGATGAATTATAAATACAAAATGTGCACAATTGTTTGTTTGGCTATTCTTAATGCTTTCTTTTTTGTGTATTTTGTGCAACTTGAACTGCAGAAATGGAGCAATTCAACGAAGAAGAAGAGTGTCTCCTTGCTGGTCATGATCCAGCCCACACCCAACGCACCACCCTCTCTGTTCTCTTGGTCAAGACTCTCAAAACACACCGTCAGTCCCACATGAAATGAAATGATGGAATGCTGGGCTTTAAAAAGCCCAGAGCCACGCGGAATGCGCCTGCTAAAATAAATGAGCCATCAGAGGGCCTACTTTTCATAACGTTAGAAAGTCAAATTGATTCATTGTCTTTACTTTGGACTTTGGAGCTAATGACTGGATTGGCCTCAAGTGGGGAGGGGCATATAATTACGATAATGGAACCATTTATATCTAGTAGTCAATGATTGCAAACGTGCATAAAAAAAATCTCTTTGTCATCACTGTTACAGGTTGGCCTATAACTTGTTCTGTAATTAAACAACCAACTTATAGATTTAGATGAACGGACAGAGCGTAGCAGTCGTAGCAGCAGAGGTCTATATTCCACTGTCCACATTATAAAAACAATTCAAAACTAGCATTGTAAGGTGCTGTTGATAAACATAACCAAAAAATTACATATGTTACAGTATCACACTATGCACCAAGCTATGGGTTTAGATTTATCTGGGAGCTATTGTATATATTCAAATAATAAGATTAGATTAGATTCAACTTTATTGTCACTAAACAAGTACGGGCAGGCCTAGGCTACATGATAAACAAAATGCAGTTTAGCATCTATGATAGTGCTGCTTTTATACTATTTGCCATGTCTGTGAACGCATAATCATCTCTCTACAGAAAGCCATTAATCTGTCAGGGGTTTGAATCAGATACAGTAGGTCTATGTCTCAAATTGCCAGTAATGGTGAGTTTGAAATTACCCCCTTTTGCCGGGCTCGATCGCCATGTTAATCTATCTATCCCCCATGAGAGATAATTATCTTCAACAGTAATGTGAACATCGCATGCTATGCACGACCCTACAGCCATTAGTCACCGTAGGCGCTCCCCCGAAGTCTGGCAGTATCAGTCTCACGTCTTTCTACCCTGAGCTGGACAACGGATCCTTCTGTGCAGACCCAGGGCCGAGCAGAGCCAGGGCCAAGCAGAGCCGACTGCCATTATTGTGCGACGCTTGGCACTAACGTCTTCTCTCAGATGGCTGTTCCTTTCGCCTCAGCGGCGCTACTGTGTTAACAGTAGCATACAAGATACTGACGCTTCACCATAATATGTGACTTACGGGTTAAGGGGAAGGGGGAAGAGGGAGAGAATGTGGGACAATGTTTCACAGAAAGCGCTGTTCTGGGAATTTATATGAGATCGTTAATATTTATGTTCTCTAATTAGAAGCAATATTGCATTAAAGCCCAGGTATAGGCTTTTCTAGGGAATAGGCTACAGTCCCCATGCTGTAGGCTATCTAAGCTGATGCTGTGTTAATGGGTGCACTGGCTGGTAGGCCTACTTGGCTGGAGATAGTAGAATTTCTGAGACAACAGAAGGCAGCTTTATCTCTTGAGCAAGAGGCCCTCTCACTGGACAGCTTGGCAAATTAAATATTACACACCTCATATGGTGATCAATCATATACAGCAGCCCATCTCTTTCACTCTCAGGAAATTAATCTAAACTGAGAAAATATAGGAATGGCACAATTGTCTATGTCCTTTCTCAATTAAATCAAAGTGGTCCTAAATGGGCATTTAGGCTACGTATATTATTGTGACCTATAGGACACTGTGTGATATGTTGTAATATATTGATGCTCTTTGTAAACAGGCGATAACAAGAAAATACTTACTCGAACGCAAAGAACAGGGAGCAGGTTCCCATGATGAGAAATAGGGTTAGATAGAACACGCCTTTCTGCCGGGCCATCATCACTCGTCCATCACAGCAAAACGTGTTTTTACCCGGGAGCTTTTCCCATTTTCGCACTTTGCGTGCTATCATTACTGCCGACATGTTATGGTTCAGTTACTTTTTTCAGTCCTCTGGTAAATGCTCAATGTTGCAAAACAAAAATGATTCTGTAGACGAGCAGTGATCTCGTTTGTAGCAGAAATAGGCTACTGATGGCCTAATGTGACAATCACCGCAGCAATATCCTCCATCAGAATTTCGTTGGGACAATACATAGGTGATGATGGAATTGGGGGTTGTTATAGGCTATACTGTAGGCATTCTAAAAAAAATGCTGACAGTGATTCAAGAAAGCAATCATCTCTTAAATATGAGGAAAGTGTAGCATCTTTTTGGTGCAGCATTCAAATCTTCAGAATCGTTTATTCCAATTCACATGGTAATTTTGTCCCGGCACCATAGCTAAAACGCAAACCTACCACAACCTATTTTATGCCCACTGGATATTACAAATAATTATTTGAACCTCATCCAAATGCTTGCGGCAGATCCTTTCCAAAACGCGCAAAAATCCAGTCTTGGTTCCTGTATTGGGAGAGTGGACCTTGACCAGTTGACATTCATATCTCGAAAAATCATAAATGATCATACACGCACTGCTGACTGTTCCACGAACAGGAAAGCAAGGAAACGTTACATTGGTATAATTAACAAACTCAATCGATCCTAACAGGCAAATAAATAATAATTCCACACTGTATGATAACAGGGTTGTGCTTTCCCGCAGGATGCGAGTTCTTGGTTTAGTCAATGGTAGCAGGAAACACGCCTAGATTGAAATGTCTAATCTTAAAGAGACAGAGTTGGTATAAAAATGGAACAAAGGAGAGCCAGATGTCTTATCATTCAGAGAATGAAACTATATTTTAGAACACAATAAGGGGGGTTTTGGTTAGCATTTCAGAGGTTATAGCTAAACCCCAACTAAGGAACTGACATAGCACTGATTCAACTAATAATCATTGACAGGTGCCCCCAAGCTTCATCTGGCATTGCCTACCTGGCAAGAATGAAAACGGCATACACATTTTAGTATGAAAAAGACGTTATTTGTGTACATATGCTTTTGGAATTCAATAATAGTCTATCTAATATCATGCATCTCTATGCTAATTTGCACATTATCTACATTTTATTTTCATGTTTATGTTCATGTTCATAGCAGATGAATGCTTTGCATAGGTCTACTTGGTTGGGGGTTGGCCTATAATGGATAGTTTTACATAGCATCAGTCAATATAGTCAAGACTGGGAGTTATAGCCTACTGTTCTAATGGTGTATTTAGATTAGTAAATAGTTCAGTAGTCCTACATGAAATAAAACATGTATTTATTTGTTTGTTATTGTAGGCCTATATATTTGTTTCTTTGTTTGAATAAATTCAGAATTTAAATAATTGTATATTTTAAATAGCCTATGTCCCATAACTTTGTGGCGTAGCCTATATGCTATAGGCTTACATAGCCTATATGCGATAGGCTACGTAAGATACGTAGATACCAACGAATACAATAAGCCTAATGTGAATGCCGGTGGTAATATTGATGGTGGTTAGCAAATAGTGTTATATCCAGCAGAGGGCACCAGTTGGAGGCCATTGATTTACAGGGAGACGCACTAGATGACAGTCTATGTTGCAAATTGTTGTTTTAGTAATATACGTTATCCATAGAAATAATAATAATAGGCTAATATAAATAATAGTAATAATAATAATAATAATAAACACAGTATACAATTTTTTAAAGGCTGTATTTCAGTCTGAGGAAGTATTTGTGATAAGGTTAAGTTCTTAACCACATTGTGTAAAGTGTTATATTGCTGTAAGAATGTGTGTCGACTGCTCTCTACGGAGCAAACACATGGGCCTACCATTGCGATTGAAATGTGTTGATTTTGTAAAAGTCTGGTGTAAAAAAAAAAGAAGAAAGAAATAAATAAAATAAAAAAGAAAGAAAGAAAGCAGATAGGCTACACGCAAAGGTTGGCAAACATATAGCCAGATACATCTTTAGGTTTACTAATTTTTACATGAATTTATATAATTGGCAGGCTATTTTCCCAGGACAACCTTGCAGCGTTAGGTTGTATTGTATGTTTTTATATACTTTTGACTACTGCATCAAAACGAAGGAACGAATGCGTTTAACCCATAGACTGTATAAATAAAGGTTTAACCAGGGAGTCTAATGTTTCAAAACTGGTGATAACATTGTTTCAAATGGTCCGTCAAACATCGTAGTCCGACTAGAAACAGGAACATATTCGGTTGTTTTGAACCTTAAAGTGCACTGACAGTTAACGTTAGTTGTTGTAAAAATGTTATTGTAGATTATTGCCCTGAGATGGATACGATTCCAAGCATGCGTGTGTTGCAGTCTGATGCACAGCAATTTAGGTAATCAGTCGTAATATTTGAGCTGCTTAGCTTAGTTAGCATGGGAACCTTTTATCCCACTGGTTAATACATATTTTCTGCGACTTTTTGTATTTTCTAAACATCCCTTTTTAAATGTATTTTCCATAGGAAATATTTACAGTCCCGAGATATGCTGGACCGGAAATTTAGCTTGCAGAAGAACACCGATGGCACGGTGGATCTTCCAATTAAGCCGTCCTGTCTGTCACAACTTGATCTGAAAACCTTCCAAAATATCATGGCTTTAAATACCTGTCATGTCGTTTGGAGGCAGGTAATGGTGGTGGTGATGATGATTTCTTAAACTCTTTTATACTCTTTCAACTCTTCTGACACGATACATATACAAACCAAGTCACAGTATGTATGTATGTGCAAATTATACACATTTTTTTCTGAATAAAAAAACAAACAAATTATTATTATTTCTGTGGTTTTGATAGGCCCCAGGACCATCGAAGCAAGAGAGGGGAAAGACAATTAGTAATAAAGTAGTGACAATTTTGCAAGAAATGTTGGAATCTCGAGGAGAAAGTTGGACAGAGGATCTTAGAAGGGACATTCCTCACAGCTATCAGCGTCATGGAGACATGGTTCTACTGAGAGGCAACTGTTTCTCTCTGCCAGTATGGAAGAAAATTGGTAATGAAATCTTTTTTTATTTAATGCTTTTAGTCAGTATCTGTGAAAAGCAATTAAACAGGGACACGGCTTGTATTGACTATGCCAGGTGAAGATCTATGGCCTGCAGTAACCAAAGGACTGGGTGCAAAACGGCTGGCACAGATGAGTCAAATCTCTAGGGACGGTTTCAGAACCCCTACAGTGACCATGCTGTTTGGAAAGGACAGCTGGGTGACACATATAGACAACGGCATCAGGTAAAGTGTAGATCAATCCAAATAGTGTTTTTTCTGATCAGAGTCAAGTATGAATCACTGAGAAAAGTTTCTTTGAATCTGAGTCAAAGGAATTTGAGTGAGCCCAACTTTCCAACACCAAAAAGTGAAGTAGAAGATTATTACAGGGTTAAAGGAAGGCTATCACTCCTCTATAATCATGCCCTGTGGCCGCACTTGAATGGTGTTTTGTTGGCAATTTATCAATTAGGTAATTTAGCAGATGCTTTTATCCAAAGCGACTTGCAATTACATGGTGCTATTACATGGAGCAGGTAGGTGTTAGGCATCTTGCTCAAGGATGATGATGCTTACAGGTAGACCATCTCTGGGGCTCGAACCCACGACTTTCTGGCTGGGAGTCCAACACCTAGACCACTAGACTATCCTGCCCCAGATGGAATAGCCTTAATTTCTCAGAACAAGAACAGACTGACAGGTTTTAGATGAAAGTTCTTTGTTTCTGGCCATTTTGACCCTGTAATCAACCCCACAAATGCTGATGCTTCAGATACTCAACTAGTCTAAAGAAGTTTTATTTCTTCTTTTATCAGCACAGTTTTCAGATGTGCTAACATAATTGCAAAAGGGTTTTCTCTTTTAAACTTGGATTAGCTAACACAATATGCCATTGGAACACAGGAGTGATGTTTGCTGAAAATGGGCCTCTGTACGCCTATGTAGATATTCCATTAGAAATCATCTGTTTCCAGCTACAATAATCATTTACAACATTAACAATGTCTACACTGTATTTCTGTTCAATTTTATGTTATTTTAATGGACAATAATGTAGCTTTTCTTTCCAAAATAAGGACATTTCTAAGTGACTCCAAACTTTTGAACAGTAGTGTATTTATGAGGTTTCTAAGTTACCGCCTTTGTAGCCCGCTGATTATCACAATTAAGACGTGGTTATATAGGTCTAAATATATCAGCTTTATATAAAAAAATAAAGAATGTGTGCTTTCTGCTATGGACCTAGTTGCATACGTCAAATATTTTGCTTCCCCTGTTTCAGGTATGAGTTTGATGTTGCCAAATCCATGTTCTCCGCCGGAAACATCACAGAGAAGCTCCGCATAGCTACATTTGACTGCAGTGGAGAGACCGTGGTAGATTTATATGCAGGTGGTACATTTTTTTCTGTAACTTTAGGCACAATACAATACAATCTTGTACACTTTGAAAGTTACAATTCCATTTTATTTGCACAACACACTTATGTGCCATTTAATTACTATTTTAATCTTATTTTAGTAAGTGTAGAACTGCATATGTATTTACAAAAGTTTTATGGCAGGTATTGGATACTTCACACTGCCATATTTGATACATGCGGGAGCCACACATGTCCATGCGTGTGAGTGGAACCCTGAAGCAGTCGCAGCTCTACAGAAAAATCTTGAGGGAAACGGGGTCTCTGATCGATGCACTATTCACCATGGAGACAATCGACAAGTAAGGGCGGATGGTTTTACACTAGAGACATGCTGTGTTTTACAGAATTGTTCTGAGACATTTTCAATGTTTAGTGATAGTCAAGATGAATATACTGTATGTTTAGCCTTGTTGGCTTGCTTGCTTTGCTTGTGTATGTCAGTTAAATATTATGTTCAAAAGATTCCAAGCTTCACTGTGTCGGACTGACATTCTCCTACTTGATCCCCCATATTTTAATAGATTTAAACTGTGGCAAGTTAAATTCAGCTTTACAAGCATGCACAAATATCATTTTGAAATATTCTTGCGCCCCTCACATTTTCATTTACAGCATTTAGCCCTCACAAAAGTATCCTTCAATCCGACTTTGGAAAATCAATTCCCTAGAGGTAGACAATAAAATTGTTCTGTTTTGTTTTCTTAGCTCTCAATGGTGGACATTGCTGATCGGGTGAACTTGGGACTTATACCAAGCTCTGAGGAGGGTTGGCCCGTTGCATGTCGACTGCTGAAGAGGGCAACCGGGGGCACTTTACACATTCACCACAATGTGACCTCACCATTAAAGAGCACAGCAGACATTCCAACTTTAAATGACATATCGCAGAAGAAGCCTTCCAGTAAGAGGACTGACAGAGAGACCTGGAAGGCCTGGGCCAATGAAACGGCTCGCTGCATTGCAACTATGCTAACGGACATCAAAGGAGGAAAGTGGATAACAAGAATTCTGCACATAGAGCACGTGAAGTCCTATGCAGCTTATATTCACCATGTTGTGCTAGACCTGGAGTGCAGGCCGCCCTGAACTGGCATGTTCTGATGTTGCTCAGAAGATATGGTCGGAAGGCAGAAGTGTTCAGTTCATGTTTGCTGTACGTTTGTTTGCGTTTTCTCCACCTGCAAACGCACACAGGTTAGGATAGTTGGATACTCAACCACATACAGTGTATTGCCTGTTATTGTGAATGATACATTTACATTTACAGCATTTAGCATAGACGTTTGTATAAAACACGACTTAAAATAAGTCAATTGTTCAATGGCTGAATAGGTCACACACCAGTCATTGTAAGTAAGCACATTCTATTAGAGTAAGGACATCAGCAGTCATCAGGGCTAACTTAGTTACTAAACATCATATTATTGATTTTAGTTTTAGTTTTATGTCATTTTATGTCCACTAGACAATTTTCAGGATTTTTTTTGTATAGCATTCAAAGGGCCTTTATCAATTATAAACACTGTAATAAAATGCCTACAAATACTTGTGAATTATCATTAAATTATTAGTTTAAGTACTTTGCTTTTTACATTAAATACCTTACATTTTATGCAAACATATACTAACTGTTATTTTATTATTAAAGATTATTTAAGATTATTAAAATTAAATTAAATAATTAAAGATAAATGTAAGTATAGTCTGTCCGCCATGTAACCATGGTTCATGGGCGTTCCTCTAGTCATGGCCTTAGGCCACCTTCTATAGTCTGCCTCATTTTTGTTTAATGGGTACTACCCAGGATCGGACGGGTCCCGCTTACTCCCGTGGGTGAGTGGTTCAGATTATTAAATTTATTTGGGTGGGTGAGTGGTTCAGATTATTAAATTTATTTAATTAAAGTATGGAAATCAATTGTACTTTTTGATATTTTAAATGTGGCATTCAATTTAATGAATGATTTCCTCAATTCAATAATAAAATCTCAATAATACCATACTTCTATTACTACATTTTTCCAATACATTATTATTTTTGTATATATTTTTTTTTAAATGAATGCATAATAACTTTGATGCCCATGTTTCCTAACTAATACCTAATATATTAGAATATTTTTTTTCTAAAGTTATCAGCAAAAATGTCATCAGTCTTGCCCCCGCTAGTTGAGTGACTTCCTGTAGAAATCGAATGAAAATGATCGGGCACTTTATTTAGATAAGGGAAAGCAGCTGACCTCCCTAACAACTGCTGCAGAATTTCGGTAATGGTTCAGATTTTCCACATGGACCGTGAACGAGGTAAATGGAGCTATGGAAATGCACCTGTCATGGAAAATGTTTAGAGGCGCCCCTGTGTGCCTCGCCCGCAGAATTACAAACTTTCCTGATCTTCCGGTGCTTGGAGGAGTCAAGACAACACTTCAGAGAAGGGGGAGAGAGCCACACCGCGAAACAGTGCTCAAGTGTCACCACCGCCGACAGAGGTAAGTTATTTACAGGCTGCATTGCTTGATGACTATGTTTTATTAGCTTGTGTTTTATTGTTTTTGTTACATTCTTCCGAGTTGTCGCCTGACAGAAACCGATGCTCTGCTCCATACCCCGATAAATTGCCACACTTTGGCACTTTAAGTTAATGCGTTTCTATTGCCTAAACGACTGCATCTAAAGGGTTTGCAATTATGAATTTATTTTCAGTCTATCCTAGATTATTTAGAAAGCTTTGAAATCTGTTGAATGATTGCAATACAAAATGTTTGTTTTGTAAGTTAATCAGTTACAATTTAAGTAGAGGAAGTATTAGTTGCCTAAACCTTAATACAGGTTTTACTGTTGTTACACATCTTTTTGTTGATTTGTAGCTTTCAAACTTTATTATCTCTCCCACCCGTAACTTCCATTAAAAAAAAAAAAAACGTTTTATTTAAAGGTTTTCCACTTTAGCCTATTCAAGTTGCTGTTAACTCAAGCATGATTCAGGCGGCTCCAAGCATTTAAACAATGAGGAAGAGTTTTATTTCTCAGGTTCTGGTATCTACCCACCCTCAGAATAACAGCTTTTGTTTACAAAAAAGTCTTCCTCTTGGTAGAATTAAATCTGCGGGATATGGTAAAATATTTGGTGGTATGCCCAAGCCCCAGTAAAATTGCATACTATATGAGGCCTTGGATTTGATGACACAATTGTTATTTCAGTTCTCAGTGTACCTATCTGTACAGTGTCTGCTGAAAAACTCAAAAGAATAAGACAATAAAGTGACAATACGGAGTTTACTATGCAGCTTTAGAGGAACATGGCAGATGACAAACTAGATGTCAAGATTAAGCAAATGGATAAACTAGTGGACTCCACCCAGGCTCTCTGTGTCCTTTGAGGGTGGGAACCCAAGGATATGCTGAGCTCATGTTGTTTTTGCCTTTCCTGTTCCCACTCAAAACAGCCTTATACCCTGGCATCGACTCCATGTGGGAATTTAAGTCTGGGTCATCCTGGTTTCGTCCAGTCGTCTTTTATCATTTAGATAAGATAGGCCTAAGGCATGTTTTAAATTCTTCAGTTGTACGACTTTATGGAAATCTAGTCGTGGTCCAGCTTCATCGCCTGCTTTTTGATGGGTTACGTCACTGTACTAAGAAGCCTAAAGTTTCTTTATAGATTGCATTGGGTCTGTGTCAGTAACGTTTGTCATGTAGTGAGCTTTATGTCAGTCAGTGTCCGCTCTCTTCTCCTGCTTGCTCGTTTCCTTAATTACCCATTTCCAGCAGGGCAGAGTGCTAGGACGCTGGCATGCTGGCAGGAGAGGAAGGGGAAAATGTCATTCTGTCAACTGTCAGCCATGTTATCTGAACAGCATCCCTGTCTGCCAATTTGTGTCTTCATCGCCACAGGACACACCGTATCTTGAAGCCAAGGTTACTAATAGATTCTCACTAACAGGCTCTCAGTGGTAAGGTTAATTACAGCTAGAGTCGGAAGTGCTGTTGCTTCAATTGGATTTCTATAATTTTTATACACTGCCTGGCTAAAAAAAAAAGTTGCTGTTTGGATGGGAGGCAGTGTTATGATCTGGGTTGGTCAGGTTTACGGTCAGTACGTTATGTGGCAATAAAATAAAGTCAGCTGAGTACTGAATGATCAGGTTATCCCATCAATAGATTTTTTTCTTCTTTGATGCACAGGCATATTCCAGGACAACAATGCCAGGATTCATCAGGCTCAAATTGTGAAAGAGAGGTTCAGGCAGCATGAGGAATAATTTTCCCACATGAATTGGCCACCACAGGGTCCTGACCTTAGCTCTGCTGAAAGTCTTTGAGATGTGCTGGAGAGGACTTTACGGAGTGGTTTGACTCTCCCGTCATCAATACAAGATCTCGGGCCAAAAATGAATGCAACTCTGGACAAAAATAAATGTTGTGACGTTGCATAAGGTTGCCGAAACAATGCCGCGGCAAATGCGCGCCGTAATCAAAGCTAAAGGCGGTCCAACTAAATATTAAAGTGACTTTTTCTTTTGGCCAGGCAGTGTATGTATGCGACTTGAGTATATAATCTTTACAAAAATGAATGATTTCTCAGTTCTGTGAATATGTCTTCCTCAGTTTTCTAAAGGAATCGTGCTAGTCAAGCTCTGCAGTGCGGCTGTGAAGTAGCTACGATGCCCGAGGGAGCAGACATGATCAATCTGGCCTTCCTCACCGACTCTGAGCGCGAGCTGATTCTTAAGGTTCTGCATCGGGACGAGGCACTGAGGCAGGCCGAAGGGCAGCGCGTGCGGTGAGGAGAAAATGGTGTATACCCTTTAACCCCAGGACCAATCTGCCCCCTGTAATTCTCTTCCTCACTTGTCCAGCGATCAGAAGACATTGGTTCTAAAGATCGTTTTGAAGTGTGTGTTAATTGAGCTACTCTAGAAGAGTGGTTCTCATTCAAAAATAATAAAAGTTCATTAAAGCTGCTGTAGGTAAGATTTGAGAGTTGCAACGAGAGCCAGCTAAAAAAGAACAAAAGAGGGCAAGATTTTGAACAACCCAACACCCCCCCCCCCCCTCTACTCGCTCCCTCTGGAGCCCCTATTGGCACCATTAATAAACCTGTTGTAGCTGTGTGGGGATTCATGTGATTGACAGGCAAGATAGAGGCCCTGATTGGTCAGAATTCTTTCGGGCTATCAACGAGAGCACATATTCTCAGAGCTACAGCTGCGTTAAATGGCACATCCTGTATGTTTTTATACTTAAGTTTTGTTGCTGTGTGTCTGTCTTGTGTTTACTGTGAGGCACCAACCTGTACTTAATAATAAAATTAAAATAAATCTGCTTCAGTTAAAACAAAAATGTTTGAAATAAAAATTTACCCAAAAATGTACCCAAGAAAACGTCTTTTAAAGACAAAGCAAGATTAAAAATGATAACAAAAACATTATTTTAATCCAATGGGGGCCCCAACGCAAACGCTCTGAGAAACTCTTCTCCAGAGTGACGGCAGTTTAGTTCGCCAAACGTTCATTTTCTCGTGGTCCAGGAAGCTGAAGGCTGAGCTGTTGGACATCAAGAGGAAGGGGGCCAAGCGTGGCAGTGGAAGGTACAGTCAGCGCACCTGTGGCCGCTGCCAGGAGCCCCTCAGTCGCCTGACCACTGGCTCCAGCCAGTGTAAGGCATGTAAACACTACGTGTGTCGCCACTGCAGGACCGTGCACCCCAGTGGATCCTGGCTGTGCAGTGTGTGTGCTAAAGAGGTGTAAGGAACTGTTGTGTACATTGCCACACCTGTTTTTATCATTTGTTACGACTCTAAAGCCTCTCTGTCAAACAACATTAAATGTGCAGTGCATGTGGAAGCCAAGACCTGTGTTTTATTAAACAAAACAAAAAATTAAAACATGCTCAAAGCACTATACTTTATTTGATGCTGGAACTATTGTTCAATTATTTAATCTGTAAACTATAATGTCAGTGTTATCACAAGTAAACAGAATACATTTCATTGTGATTTCCAGGGCTGTAAAGAAGAGCACTGGGGACTGGTTCTACGACCAAAGAGTCAACCGATTCTCCACTAAGCCTGGACATGACCTAGTGAGGACCTCCCTTAAAAAGAGGCCCCCACGTGAGTACAGGAAAAGGATGTGGGTATGCTTCGTTGTTCTGGGCAGAATGGAATGCCAGTGTCATGGAATGTTAATTTAAAAAATAAAAAACACTCCAAAACAAGATATAGTAATTTCTATAGACAACGCTTTCTTTGATTAAAGGTATGCTAAGTAAGAGTTTCTTATGTCTATCCTGTATTTGTCCCGATGGGTGTAGAGATATGATGTTTGTAGAAGTTTTATTTTTTATTTGTATTTACAGATTGTTTCTTTTACTCCATTTGTTTTACCTTCTAGTGAATAAGCGTGAGACTTTGGGGGAAACTTTATTGAGAAGTGTGGAGATCAACAGTGACCACGCTGTCCCTGTGCCCAGGCCCAGACGGATGAACAAGGAGGAGGGGTGAGCCATAATGCTCGTCATAATAAATCAACAGTATATAACTACTAAGAACGAGACTGCGATTAGACTTGTATTAGACCTGACATTTTACACTTACATTTTACACAGCCCGCCACCTGAGACATCAGATGCTGATGGATCTAAGGATTTGTGTGAAATCAAGGAACCCAGTGACACAGAGTCTGCAGCCAGCCTGTGTAGTACCAGTAAGGTGGACTCTGCATGTGCTACTCCTGATGCTGTGAGGTAAACGCACTGGCATACAGCTGTGCTGGGATGTGGTTGCACTGCCTGCAAATATACCAACATTGGCATTGTCCAACAGGAGCGAGAAGACCCATTTTCGTTCCAGTCCGGCAGGATCCAGCGTTTCCAGTCAGTCTGTTCCCGTCAAGGCGGATTGTGTCAGCATTCACAGCTCCAACTCGGATGCGTGGGCTGTAAGCATGTTTTTTTTCCTGTTGTACAAGTCTTGATGAAAGACATCGTTTATTTTATTTTTGTATTTTACTCAAATGTACTGTCCCACTTGTTATAGGCGTCAGAAGCGAAACGGGTCAGTCTGAGCCAGGGGATGAAGGATTCGGATGTAGACAGGATTTTCAAAAAGAGTGTCAGACATGGTCCAAAGACTCCTGGTAAGCTTCTTCTTCTACTTTCCAGTGCCGTGCAGCCTCATGGCCTCCAACCATTTAAAAAAAAAAAAAAAAAAAAAAAAAAAAAA
>JAOEHI010051338.1:3945-18864 GCA_025447815.1 Percopsis transmontana | reverse complement strand
AGACAGACAGACAGACAGACAGACAGACAGACAGACAGACAGACAGACAGACAGACAGACAGACAGACAGACAGACAAAAAAACACACCAGACGCAGACCTCACCAAACTGAGAAAATAAAATAAAACAAACAAATATTTTTATTTTTCAAATGACTTAGATCTATTCATGATCACTGAATTGTTGATACCTGACACCAAATGACAATGATACTCTACTCGAAGCCAGTCCAAAAAAAGCCAGTTGTTTTTTAAACCAGCCCAGACCAACAGGCAAGGGGTGGTGGGGTTGCCCTTTTACATAAAAAAAGCTTCAAATGCGCCAGCATTGATCTGGGGCTTTCTAGCTCTAGCTCTTTTGAAGCCCGTCCTTTCCGTATTAAAAGGAACTCTCCTTGTCTGTGCTGGATTATATATAGACCACCTTGACATGATCCCACTTTTATCAGCGATTTTGCTGAACTGCTTTTCAAAACTCTGACTAGATTCGATAAGTTGCTGATACTTGAATATAAATGTCTGCTGCCCTGGCAACCCCCTGGGCCTGGAGTTTTTAAACCTGATAGTCTTTTAAATTAACACGTGCTCTGACTGGACCAACTCATTCTAAAGTCATACTCTCAATCTAGTTTTATCCTACGGTATGCAGATCCCTGTTGTCACCACCTGTGCGGTGTGCAGCTGACCCGCACGCCTGCGATTGTAACTGTATTTTAGTCTATTTAAGTTGGACCGGCGGCGTATCCCGCCATCGGCCATTGTCTGTGCATGTTTTCCCAGTATTTGGATAACTCTGTTGGATTATTCTATTCAAACTAACGACCGTAAAAACGCTCTACGCGTAAATCTGTCTCCTTGCTTCTGCACTTCATTCAGCTAAGTTCTTTACATCATTACAGAGGTTAAGAAACACCTCTGAAAAATACTTTCCACCACTTGGAACTCTTAGGACTTTTTCTGTCATAGACGAGACTTTTATAACAATAAACATTTGTCAAATTTTCTGTTGCAATTTGTGCGAGGTTCACCCATTTTTTCTTAAAAAGGCCTGTACTACTTCAAATGAGAGCACAAACATATTTGGAGTCTTTTGAAAATGAAAAGAAAAACTTTATTCAGTCTAATATTTGTATGAAATGGTATTGCATATATTAAAAAATCTTGAATAGACACATTATAGCGCCCCCTCCATGTCTGATTCATTACAGCACTTTTTGGATTAATTCCAATGTTGGTTAGATAGATAGATTAAATGCACAATACAATATGATCTAACTTCAGAAGATCAATGTCAGATCACACATCCTTAAGGCTGTTTTATACAGTAGGTTATCATATTCAGCGTGTATACCATAGCTTATGCATGAGGCCTCATATACAATACTTATCAAGGAGATTTAGCAAGCCTTAAAGACCTGTTTCTAAAAGGTTTTCATAAAAAATGCCTATGACAGTGAAAATACCCATCCAATCAAACCCCCCATGTTTTGACTGGACTGCTGGGTGGAGCTATGTTGCACATACAGTAGGACTACAGACAAGAACCATTCATAAAGAAGATGTCAGTCGTCCTGCCTTTGCAGGTGCAACACTTCTGAGGAGAGTGAGTGACATGTCAATCAAGCAGGGTCTGCACACACTCAGACAGCCCTGAGTCGAACGGCACTGCTCTGCTTTGGCACGTTGTTGTGGAGTAAACAGAACTAGAGAAAACAGGTTCAGCATGCATAAATACCAACCACGTATTTGCATTACAACAGGAAGTTGTTTTACATTCTAAACCAAATGTTTGCACCTCAAGGATGGTCATAATGGACCTGCATGAAGGTGCGTTGTCATGCACAGTTAGAGCTCGATGGTGGAGGCCATGCGCAAGCAATGGGCGGACTCTGAAGGGATGTCCCGCTGGCTAATCTCGTTCCCTTCCAGTCGCAGCGTCTTCAGCTTGGAGAAGTTGGTCACATCCACCACAGTGCAGAAGCTACCCAGAGTGAACTCTACGGCAGAGGCAAAGACAAGGAAGTGGTTACATGGGAAAAGCTTTTATGTATTAGAGCATAATCTAATTCTATCTCAAAGCCTGCTTAGCATTAGCATAGTTGATATTTATAAAGCAATAAACTGCTGACTCAAGAGACCAAAAGTTTTAATATCAAACCTTTTGACTCATGACCCCCAACAACTACAAATGTAGACTGGCCGAGATATTAATAACATAAAGTCATATATACATATTATACATGTATAAAAGTTGTATCAAATATAACAAAACTGTATATACAGCCATGGAATAAATTAAGAGACCACTGCATATTCTTGTAAATATAATAATATAAATATAAATATCAAAAATTTAAAAAAGTATATTAAATAATAGTAAAAAAAATATATATATTAATGTATTAAATATGTTTTTGTATATAGATATTGTATTTTAAAAAATGGGCAGTGATCTCTTAATTTTTTTCCATGGCTGTATATAATCATAATCATTGAATTACAATCACATAAGGAATAACCACTTTGGGAACCACTGCTCTATCCCATCTATGTCCTAACCAAACTGCACAAAGAGACCAGGGCATTGCGTCACCTTTAATGTGGTTGGCTTGCAGGTAGAGATGCTGCAGTGAGGTGCTAACAGGAGGAATCCTCTCCAGTTTGTTGAAGCTGAGGTCCAGCTCCACCAGGCCAGACACGTTGAAGGTGTTCAGGGGGATGCCCTTATCCGTAAGCCGGTTGTGGGCCAATCGGACGTACTGCAGCTGGGGGAGGCGGTTGAGGAAGCCCTCCGGCAGAAACTGGATGGCGTTGGACTCCAGGTAGAGCTGGTAAAGGAGCTCAGGCAGAGCCTCTGGAACCTGGGAGCAGCACAGCACAGTGATGCTCCAGGTCAGTCACGTGGGTTTTATTAGTGGAGTGGATCAGCTTAATGGGACACACACACACACACACACACACACACACACACACACACACACACACACACAGATTATTGCATAAACAAGTATGCACACTCCAAACCCCACCTCGGTCTCTCTCTCTCTCACACACACACACACACACACACACACACACACACACACACACACACACACACACACCGTGGTCAGCCCATTAGCGCTGGCGTCCAGCAGCGTGAGCGATTTAAGCCCCCTCAGCGACGCGCCCATGTCCGTCAGAGCGTTGTCATGGAGATACAGGATAGTAAGGTTGTCCATCCCCTCCAGGTCTGCAGATGTTACCTAGGCAACAGCCAGCAAAAAGAATAGGGACCTGCGTTGTAATATCAGTCTGGGTCACAGGTCCCCCCCCCCCCCCCCCACAGTGACAGTGGTGGGTCTCACCAGGGAAATGCTGTTGTGGTTGAGCCTCAGCTGACGCAGGGAGCGGGGGAGGGCAGGGGGGATGCGGGTCAGGTTGTTGTGATGCAGGTGAAGACGCTCCAATCGCTGCATCTTGGCAAACACCTGCGTAAAGATGTCGGGAATGAACGCCTCTGGCACAGACACAGCCTGAACTAAAAGCTACAGTCAAAGTTTTTCATGTAAAAACCAGTACTGCATTGAGGGAATGCACCCGCTGTCGCGGTACCTCCTGTTCTATCTTGTGTCTAGGTGTGACACAAAGTGTACGTCAGTAGCACGCTGGTTTGTGGTGGGTTTTACATCAAACAGCAGTAGATGGTGCACCAGAATATTAAAGGAGACTTCTCGACTGGGTTACTGTGCCTTCCAGAACCACAGCTTGTATGGAGCATCAGTGGATAACTGCTCTTGGAGTTTGAATGGAAAACAACAATGCTGATTGCAAGAATGCAAGCCCCAAATTGAAGCTTTCTACGTTTGAAGCTTTTAAATGGTCAGAATTGTCAACTAAAGACACTGTGTACTGTATATAAAATCCCCTTTACATGACATTGATATGTAGAAAACCGTCTGTAACTTCTTTCAACAGTATATGCATGAGTACTGTATTCTATGACATAGTTACCACCTCTCTTGATGAAGGCGTGCTAATATTGTGTTCCACCGCTCTAAGCCAGTGGTCCTCAAACTGTGGATCGGGACCCCGCCCAGGGGTCACTAGATGTTTGATTAACCTTGATAATATTAACACAAAACTAAAATGCGGTTAATGGTTTATACTGTATATGTATATCATTGGTCACAGGTTAATAGCTAGCGAATCACTGCCACTATCAGCCGGTGGTCTGATGAGCAGTGGCGGTGAGTCAGGTACTCAACGCCCAAATCCCTGCTATACCTTGGCACCGATGCTGCCAGACGTCAGCTGGTTGTGCTGCATCATCAGCCACACCAGATTAGTGGCGTTGCCCAGCGACGCGTCAGGCACAGAGGCGATGGCGTTGTTCTGCAGGTACAGGTACTTGATGCGGGAGGGGATGCTCGGCATGGCCCTCAGACCACGCCCGTCGCAGTACATGGCAACGGGGAAAGAGGGGGGGCAGTCACACTCGGACGGGCAATCCCCCCCCGTGGTGTCGGGCTGGAGGAAGCCCTGGGGCCGGTACAGCCAGGCCAGGGGGTCATGGTTACGGGAGTGGCTCGTGGGCAATAAAGCAGCCAGCAGGAGCACACAGGCCACATGCATGATCGCTGTTAAGATCTTATCTAGAGACACGGGGAGCAGCGTGGGTTACATTCAGTTTCACATATCTGTAATAATACAACATAAAGTGAACAAAAAACACTAGCTTGTAATCTTTTGTTCTTCTTTTTCTACAGTTAGTGAAAATAAACAAATCTGCTTTTCATTTAATGATTTATTTAACTACAAAATGACAAGTTAGAAGATAAAAATGTAAGACAACTTTCACTTCAAGAATATTAACTTTCAGGTGGTGCTTTCAATGTTGGTTTTTTTGCCACAAAACCCAACTGTGTCACTGCCTTGTTTTTGTTTAACCAGCCAGAGCGAGTTATGGACCCCATGTGAGTTTGGTATGGAGTTTTAATCCCCCCTGAACAGGCAGTTCTGAGAAATTCCTTCAAGGAAACATGCAATAATATTAAATAAAAAAACACAGCTCTGAATGTTAGATTTGTAAATTTGTGGTATTTATTGAGGCCAGGAAACTGGAAACTGATTTACAGCAGAGAAACCATTGAAATAAACAAACATAATTCAACAACCCTAAATCTCTATAATTCAGTGTAGATTCATTTTCATAAAAGTTTAACAATGTTACACACACACACACACACACACACACACACACACACACACACACACACACACACACACACACACACACACACACATCCCTACCTGAACACGAGAGACTGGCCCTCCTGATGCCCCTTCTCCAACAGCCACTAACAGAAGTGAAGGGGACTGCAGCAGAGATTTAGGAAAAACGCTGCCCCCTCCCCAAATCTTCCATCCCCTTCTCCAACCCTCTCTCGGCCCATGCCTATCACCCCCCTTTAACCTCTCTCCTGTACCCCCTTTTCTCCATGCAGGTCCCCTGACGCCACCCCTCCTAAAGAGTGTTGTGAGGTGGGGTACTTGCACACAATTGTTCCCATCTGTGTGCAACAAATACAGGCAAGCTGCATATTTACACATTTTGCTCAATGCGGTTTCCTCTCAGGCCTATTGTTGTATGGGTCTCGTATCACAACTAAGCAGTCTTTGTTTCAGACTTCCGTAGCTAGTCGTAGTGTGTAATATCTAGTATAATTATGCAGTTTCAAACTCTTCTGCTTTCGGCAGGGTATTTCCATATGTAGTGTATGTACGCATAACACCTGAGCAAGAGGATGGTTTGTCCTCTAGTCGAAATGAACAATCTGCACACGACTCAAGAAAGCACATGCACATGCCCCATGCAGTGTCTATGTGGTCCGACCTGCCCGCACAGGCCAGTGAAGACACACCACCTGTACAGGTAAGGAAAACACATTAGTGAGCTCAGCTGGTGTAGGCATGGGTCAAATACACAGCAGTACCTTTACTTTCTAAACCCGTCTTTTCCCCCACTTTTCACTTCTACTCAGAGAGGCCAGGGGGAAGATCTGTTTCTGTTTCCTATACCGCTCTGTAGTAAAGGGTTAAATGAAAACACGTGTCCCCAGAATCTATAGAATGCTTTCATAATGTGTGTCTGTTTTCCACAGGGGCCTCACGGCACTCCCCAGACATCTGCATCACTCTTTACAGACCGGGACATGTCTCTATTTGTCTCGCTGATCTCTTAAAGACTGGCAATTATCTCCTTTTGTGAGACAACATCAAAGACCTCGAAAATTATATTATATATATATATTTAATTGAATTGTAATCTTTTTATTCTAGTCTAGTTTCACGATTTTATTTCAATCTACTTTTATTCATATATTTATTATGAATTTCAGCCCCATTGGCTGCGACCTATGAACCACTTGTTTTTTAAGGCCATGGGTCAAAATGTTGAACAACCACAGTTGTATAAGGAGGTTAGAAATGCACTCATAAATATCTATGAATCTCTAAATCCACACTGATATCAAGAGAAAAGAGAAAGGCGGGCGTGGGAGAGGCAGAGCGAGAGGAATTTATTCTCTATTGCGCTGCACTTTAAAGCAAGAAATCCAAGTGCACCCTGGGTAACCCCTGGGCCCCTCCCCTCCCGGTCTGGGTCAGGAGCTGCAGGGATCAGAGGATGAGGGCGAGGCTGGCAGTGCTTTAGCTCAGGCCATGAACTCACAGGAATGCCCTGCATCTCCGAAGTTGAACCATCTTGAACCATCGCTGACCACCTCCAGCCATGTTATGAGTTACGAGAACATATTATAAGGCTTACTTTATGGTCCCTGACGGGGAGGTTGTCCATGCAGCAGCATCAAGTCAACAAACCAATGAACATATTCATTGATTCAATCTTATATCAGGATCACTTTGGTCATGGTAAAATATTACTTACTGCTATTATTATTAATTGAATTGGAAGCTGAATTTAAACTGAAGCTTTAAGTACATAAGCAAATTACGTCTGACCCTGTTTCACTTCACATCTATACTGTAGGGATCAACATGAGAGCTATATTTATTGATCGACAACATACAGTAATACAGTATGAATAGAAAATAGGATTAGATTCCATAAATTCCAGTTGTTTAGGAGTTATTGTTTTACGCTCCCAGTCCGTGAGGCATGTTTCATAGTGGCAGATGTTCAGATGCCTGGAGAGCAGTCTCCTCAAAGTCGAGAAGTTAGAAAGTTAGAAAGTTAGAAAGAAAACCCTGAACGTTTGTTTCTGATTTATGGAAATGGAAAAAAATAATACCCCACTTCACTCCAGAACTATCCAAGTGAAAAATGCCTTTGTTCTACCCTATCCTAACTTTCTTCCAATGCAACTCACAGGGGGGAAAAAGGCGTGGTCTGCAGCTTTTGAGGATCTCACTGAGTGGGATAGATTTGAACATGGACACTTGTCGGATGTTGCGATACAATACACAAACCTTCTGGAACAGTTTGAGCACTCCCCATTTATCTATTTATAAAATCTGTGATTTTACTGTATATCTTCGGGAAGAACAATTCCGTTAACACATAACGTTGACCGTGTTCCGTCAAAAGTGTTCCTTTTGCGGGACTACCACTGCAGCATGTTAACAGTCCTCGCCATCTGGCAACACATATGCCTTTTTCTCACTGAACTTGTTGTCTGAATGGGGACTAAGATTCTTCAATGTCGACTGGTTTCTGTCCTTAGCTAAAGGAAATGATGAGAAGATGAGGAGAGTCTTTAGATGCTCCTACACAGACGGCCTCCGCTAGGAAATCTGAACCAGCACCACATGGCAGTAGAAACCATGCAATAGAAAGCAGATGTTCTCTAGCTACACACACACACACACAGTTGAAATTCTCATACTTTGTGTAGTGTGTTGCCAAGCTATTCTGAAGTCAAAATCTAATTCAAATCGAATATACTGTAACTGTGGGGTTTATTTCAGTCAGTATGTAATATTGAGGCAAGGAAGTTACAGAGTAAAAGGTTTACTGTAACAAGTACACTGCTGTCAATGGTGAAATGGAGCCCTCTAGCTTGAGTGTCAGGTCATAGCTAATCATCATAGCTAATCATGTGTTTTCAGTTAATCCTATCACAATACTATACGTGGAAAACAAAAAGAATATTTCTATATTATTTGCTATTTTCCATTTTTTCTCTCTCTCTGGTTAAACAATTTAAGCAATTCTTTCCAAAAGAAGATACTGATTATTAGAAAGATCTCACATTCAAGTTGAGCAAAATTAACTTCATGTAACTTTCATGTAAATGTAAATATATACTATAATATATCAATAAATATATAATAAATAATAAATAAATATATTTACATATAGTATAGTATATTATAGTACAGTATATGTATAAATATGTACACCAGAACCACCTCCTATCTAATAATAACAATAACCAGTTTGGGTTATTTTCAGCTTCTACAGTAAGTATGTGGTACTGTAAGTGATCACTGTGAAACAATAGGGACAGCAGTGACCAATAAAGCAAACAATAAAATAAAAAAAAGTCTCATTGATGCTATGTTTTTAGGTGAAGCGTTCCTTTAAATGGAACATGATGATCCTGCTTCTATTGGCCTTGAAAGAAAAATGAAAAGGATTCCGAGCAGCATATCGTTGTATTTGATAGGACCCTCACAAATAAAATATTGCGCTAGGCTACTTGATGAACGAAATTGTTTCAAAATTGTTTTATTAAAGTTTATAATAATTCTATAAATGTTGCTTTAACAGCTGCAAGGCCCACTGCGGTTGATGATTTATTTTCATTAATTCAAAAGCATCCCCCCTCTCTGATTTTTTCACAAATCGCACCCTTCGAATCAAACTTGCATCACAGAAGGAATATTCACACTATAATATAAGTGCACATACTGTAATGACTCAGAATGAATATTCACTCTGGCTGATGTTGATGTTGAGCTAGCCCATTATGTATGCCTGCTGAATGTGAGCTTTCAGTGAGAGGTGTTATTCTGGTGCACGGGGACCACAGCCAGGCGAGGGGAGGGAAGCTTTTTCCATTTCCTTCTTGTGTTTATGGATAAACCATACGACTCACCGGTGGCTGACAGACTTAGTGTGCTCCTCATGCAGTTTTTCCTCATTATGTACTCCATTTGTTCTCAAACAAGGCACACGAATAGTTAATGACGGTAATGTGGATCGTAATCTCATCGAATGAGCATGAATGCAAATATTGAAATAATTGTAAAACCAATTTGCTCTTGTCCTTGTCCTTGGGCTCTGTTGTTTCCTACAATGTATTTTATCATTTGGTCTTTAGACGACGGGTATAAACCATCCCTGTGTCATTGTTTCCTCTTCGAAGATGCCAATGTATTTAGTGATACTAATCAGAATCATGGCTCTGGTACTCATAAAAGAGTTTGAGCTTTAGCAATGCTAACCTTCATCAGTAACATTTGTCTGTTTCTGTTTACCTTTGTCTCTTATTCTGAATCTCTCTCTGTCTCTCTCTCTCTCTCTCTCTCTCTCACACTCACACACACACACACACACACATGCACACACACACAAACACACGCACACACTTAGTCTATTATAGTGGGCTGGACACTGGATGCCATTCCTCAGACTTTTACTAGAGGGTGCTCCCTTCATGTAATAGCATAGTCCCTCTCTTCCCTCCGTTGGCCTCCTTGACCTGTTCTCTCATCTTCTGCAGGAACCACGAGAGGAATTTACACTCCATTCCATCTCTGCCCTGCTGAGAGGCTTGCATGAAATCTGTTCCTTTAAACACACACACACACACACACACACACACACACAGACACAAACAAAGAAAGAATGGTCTCTTTGGCTCCCCAGGTACTTTTTGACTTTAGAGCCTGCCATACACAGGACACACGGACACACACACACACACACACACACACACACACACACACACACACACACACACACACACACGCATATGACCTTGAAAACAGATCAAGATTTTCTTGTGTTCATTGAATTAAATCTCCTAATGTTTTCATTCTCAACTTTAATAGTTTTTTTCCTCTCTCTCTCTCTCTCCCTCTCTCTCTCTCTCTCCCTCTCTCTCTCTCCCTCTCTCTCTCTCTTTCTCTCTTTCTCTCTCTCTTATCTTATTTCCGCCCCCGTGAGGCAAGCAAGCATGTTTCCACCAAATGTTACGTGCCGGAAGAGGTGTACAGTAGGTTCTGGGATGTGGGCAGCATTGGAGCCAAGGAATGCTTCAGGCGGTGGGTAAACACCACGGGTAGCTTCGGCACAAACACACCCACAGACACACACACAGACACACACACACGTGCAGCTTGACGAGCGAGGCACACGAGTATCATTAGGGACCTCCAGCAGCAGATGAGCAGGTACTGCATGTGTCTCTACTCTTATCTTCATAAACGGGGTTTAGTTTAGTTTGTCTTCCCATAGACATGGAAACATGTCAATCTCTAAAAGATATATAGGAAAATGTCTTTGCATTATACATATCATTGTCTATTTACATTTCCTGTGTTTGTCTGTATGTATGGATATGAAGTAAATGTAATATAAAGTACATGCATACTGTACATACTATGTATTCCACAACTTTGAATGACACCTACTGCTTGGAAATTCATCAAAATGCTCCTTTCTCACGACTGTTTTACAGGGTTTATGTACGAGCACATGCTTGTGGGCCGTACTGTAACAAGCTACAGATGTACACACAGGGGAAAAGGAATGAAATTAATCATTTTTCCATCCCACTTACGGTGTTTATCTGTACACAAATAAAAACACCAAGTTCTTGAGGATGCAGCATTGTGTGGCATTCTGAACCAGAGACGCTAATTTTGATGTAGCCTTGTGCGACCGCACACCGTGACCAGTGCTGGAGGCAGGGCAATTACTGTATAAAAAGATTTGTTGTTCCACCTAGAGGGGGAATTCCTAATTTTCCCATCTCTCTCAAATTCACCCAAAACATGAAGCCTGTATCGTTAACGCTGGAGAAAATATCCCAGGACGTAGTTGTAGTTGATGGTCTGTTTTGACGAGAGATTTGTGTGTCATTTGGGAAGGCACACATGCCAGTACATTGACAGCATGCTCGTACTCATGCGTGAGTTATGGCTGAGGCCCTCAAAGAAGAGCACTGGCCACTCAAGTGTGGTCGAGCTGGTTTCAACCACAAATCAATAGCGAGCAGGCGTGGTGGGTCCCCGTGCGCACGTATACAGCATTAGGCTTTGTGTGTACGACAATATGGAATTGCAAAAGTATGCTTGAAATAATTGGAGGAAAAACACAAGTCATAATATTTTTGTAATAATATTCCACACAGTTGTTGTGTTATTTATATGGGTAATGACTGCAACATTGCTTTGTTGGTGGACAATCAACAGGCATGACTTAACAGTAACCGTGACCTGGCCAGACCCAGTAGAACACACCTTAGGCCTTAGAGGTGGGCTAAACCATTGTGGTGGGCCATACCATTAATGCATGGGATTACTGTCAACACATCTTGTTGACAGTAATCCCAGAATGCATCTCTGACCTGCACCTAGTCCTTCAATCTTCCCACTACCTTCAGGTACCGCCATGGGCGCGCCCTGCCGTGCTGTGATTGTGCTCCTGTGTCTGTGTGAGTCTGTCCTGGCCTCCCCTGGAGTGGGCCCGGACTACGGCGGTGTCCCGCTATGGATCGACCGGCTGCTGGGTGAGCCCAGCGTTCTGAGCGTGCGGGGGCGGGTGCATTCGGCCTGGCATCGGGCCAACCACCCTGGGATGTGCCCCAAGCAGTGTGACTGTCCCATCCAGTGGCCCACAGCCATCTACTGTGACCACAGAGCCCTGGAGGACGTAACGGACGACCTCCCTGCCAACACACAATACCTTTTTCTACAGGTAGAATCACACCTCACACTTGTATTTTAGTGACACCTATGGTAATTCAATGGAGAGCAGGGGGGCAGGATAGTGTTCGACTCCCAGCCAGAAGGTCATAGGGTCAAGCCCCGCTGCTGGCCTACCTATAAGCATCCTTGAGCAAGATGCCTAATGGGGATCTGCTTAATACTTGTTGTACTCATTGGAAGTCACTTTGGATAATTGTAATTGAGAGATGGTTTTGCACTGTTAGCATATGGACAGTATATGGGACACACCTATACAAAAACATAACGTGCGAGAGAAAACATGCCAGCAATGGTCTCTGGGAAGGCAAAAAAAATAATGACTAGAGCAATGTATACTGTAACTACTAGATATATACTGATGGATGAACCACTGCTCATTGATAATAATTTTCCAGCAATGTCCCACCTAGACACTAGATTATCAATACTATCACAATTAATTGAACGCAAAGGCTTTCATGAATATGGAATATTTGCCTCCCAGCCTCCTCAGTCTACTGTAAGTTAAGTGAATCATTATTGTATTTCAAATGTATTTTATTTATTTGGTCGATGAACATTTCCAACAAAATGTAAATGTACCAGAACTAGCTAACTAATTGTATCTGCTTTTCTTTGGTAGGTTGATGTCACAGTATTATTTGTAGCGCTAAATAATAAATAAAATATACATTCTGGCTGCATTCGAAACGGGGTAAAATGCTGTCTCAGGAGGCATCGAGGAAAGCGAGGCATCAAGTGCTGTTCCAAACTGATGGAACTCTCATTTTCTGTCTGCTAAGATGCCTTCAAACTGCCCCTGTGACGGTCGGTTTTGAAGGCAGCATCAATGCTGCCCAATACCCATAACTCTGCGTGGCAGCTCCCTCAACCAACGGACGAGTGCGCTGTAGAACCGACATAATAGCCAGCTAGCTAAAGCCATACTAAAACTACTAAAAATGAATATAGTTTTCTATAGTTATAAGCATACAAAAAATATTTCCAGTGAATCGCATAATCACACCAATATTCTGCTTGTGAAACAGCAGGTGCCGATAGAATAAGTATCTAATTGAATAGTCTTACATGTTTAACCAAGGCATACAAAAACATTTCTTTTTAGTGAATCTGTTATTTACATTAACTTTGTGCTTGTGAAATGGTTTGTGCATGTAGAAAACATAGTTATAAAGATCGACTCCACAGCACTCTTTCAGTCACTTGAAAGCACATCTTTTGCATAGAAAAAGCTGACACGCCCACATACGAGTGACAGTCTAAGCTGAATTTGTATACAAATGTACGTTTTTTGTTTTTGGGGATTCTTCACGCTTCAATTTTTCAAAAGTTACAGATAAATAGACACTGTACTTTCTTACTACCCCGTGACTGTAACCAACTCATTTGTTTGATATATGTTAAGAGCGAGTGCTACACGAACTGACAGGAGTACACTGACTGACACAGCGCCCGTCGGGAGAGAAGCAAGTTTAGTTACACGGCATGCCGACGTCACACGTTACAGTAAATGCTATCCTAAAAGGTCATTTGAAACCAGTCTTAAAAGGGGCCTTCACTCGAAAGTTATGCCTTCTGAGACACCTGTCTATTACTGTCAACAAGGCAACTGCATTCTGTTCCGAATGGACCCTACGTCTCCCATTTCCAGGGCAACAACCTCACATCCCTGCCGTCCACTGTTCTGGCAAACACCACGGGCCTGCGCTGGCTCATCCTGGACCACAACCAGCTGGGGAGTGACGCCCTGCAGAGCTCCGCACTACAGAACCAGTCGCAGCTGCGCTATCTGTTTGCCAATAACAACCACCTGACCACGGTGCCGGGCGGGCTGCCGTCTGGCCTCAAGCAGCTGAGGCTGGCGCACAACCGGATCGACAGCATCGGCCTCGACACCTTCCAGAATCTCCCCAACCTAACCATGTTACTGTTGCAGGGCAACCGCCTGCGGAGCGTAGCTCAGCACAGCTTCACAGGTAGCGGCAGCTTATACCCCTCGTTAACGTTTTTACAGGGTTCTGTAATGTTGTTTATTGTCTCTTTGCTCCTTCCTTCCTTCTTGTTTATTTGTTTTCCTTTTGTTTCAGTTTCTCTTTATTTCCTTTTTTTTTGGTTTATTTCTTTCTGACCGTCGATTTATACAACCATTCTTTCTTTCATTTTTTCTCTCAATACATTTAAAGGTCCCCTATCGTAAAAGTTGTTTTAGTTTTGTGGTCTAATTTTTGTTTTACATGTAATTTAGCCAAAATTCCAGCTTGTATAAAACAAACCAGTCAGATTTGGCCCCAGTTGTGACATCATTTCTGGATTGTAGAGAATCATCTCTAAGCAGCGATCCCAATAGAGACAGAGCACAATTAAGTCCTGCCCATACCAGGGGGCAAAACAATTGACTGCTTATTGATCCACTTTTTTGATCCACTTTTGTCTCCATAAAGGCAATTTTTTTCGGTTCGACGACTTATTAAAACGTAGTTCTGGGTTCTTTACCTTGTTGGTAGTGCATCCTGTCACACAGCTTTTAGGCATGTTTTTTGTTAGCAGACGAAAGTGGAGGCACATTCATGCAATACAAAGTCAATGGAAAGCAATGAAATGTTTCCCTCCCCAGTGGGTGCGGTTTAGTATGAGTATGATTTATTGCACTATTTATGGGCCTGTGTCCACCAAATGCCCTTTTTGCGCGGGCAGTGTCTTTTTTCTATACAAATCTAATGAAGTTCAGCGCTGATGACGCTGAATGTCCTCAGCGCTTTCAGTTGAAAACATTTCAGCTTTTGGTCCAGTGCAGTGCTTGTCAATGTCAATTCTCTCTTGTCGGCCAATTAAAATCGAGGTGGGGGTGGGATATATGATATGATCTACCTGTCAACAATGGCGGAGGAGAAACTGTCACAAACAACCCAGTCACTGAAGATCAGGCGATTTCTTTCCATCATTTAAGCTAACGTTTCTAAAGTTAACTAAAGTTAACTAA
>JAOEHI010051337.1:0-18866 GCA_025447815.1 Percopsis transmontana | reverse complement strand
CCCCTTCGGTGGGTTCGGTGAATGCGCATATGAAACTGGTGGGGTTCAGTACATCCAACAAGGTTAAAAACCACTGTTCTATGCACTTGCATTGACTCCTCTGGTGATGCAGGCTCTGTGAAAGGAGGCTAGTTGTTAGCTTTGTCGCTAGTGGCTTGTAAACATTGTCGACAGCTACAGACACTCTAGTGGACGCGTAATCCCTATGGCAAGCCCCAAGGGAACAAATTTACTAAATTTACCGTTTGGTCTTACTTAATAGTAAGTGACTGAACAATAATTATATTAGTTTCATCGCAATACATCTTGCAAAACAGCTTCAAATGAACTAATGCTACATCTTTCAACTATTCACTTCAAAAAACATACTCGTCAACGGAGAGTGAGGGTAGACCTTTGCAATGGGGCTCATGGGAAATGCTGTCACTTAAACAAAATCATCTGTATTTAGAGTAAGATTGCATGTATTCAACAGATTCAGTACATTTGCAGGAGCCTATTTAATTATGCAGTGTTGTGCCTCGACTGACTGTTCATTCATTTAACAGCGTTGGACCTCCTGGGTCGTATGTTGACCTTCAACCCCATCAAGCGTATCAGCGTGGAGGAGGCCCTTGCTCATGTTTACCTGGAGCAGTATTATGACCCCACAGATGAGGTACACACACATGTACCCCTGTGGTGTTGCGACATGCCTTTTGGGGGAGCCATGAGATCACTTTTTGTATTTTAATTTAGTGTTATTATCAAAAGTGCATGGCTTTTTTTTTTCTTTTTCTTCAACTGTGATTTATGGTTATGTGGTTAAAAGAAGGGGTTAATGATTCAGGACTGCTCCCAAACCATTAACCACTTTTTTTTTTAAACGGGTTTTGTCTAATACTACAGCTTAAACTGTAACTCAATTATATAAAAACTCATATTAAATCCTAAAGGAGGTTGTGTATTTTTTAAATGTTCTGGTCACATCCTGAACATATATATGAGCAAAATATCTTCATACCCAAATCTTAGACTCGTAAGATTTTAATGTTTAGTTTAATATAACTGCCATAGTAATATTACAAATAAACTCAATTAATAGTCAATGAAAAATTTATTTAAATATTTTTAAGTATCCTGTTCTTTAGCTTATGTTGCATGCAGGATGTTAAATTTGTATGTGTGTGCTTGCAGCCGGTAGCGGAGGAGCCCTTCACGTTCACCATGGAACTGGACGACCTTCCCAAGGAGAAGCTGAAGGAGCTGATCTTTGAAGAAACGGCTCGTTTCCAGGCCAACTACCAGGGCTCCTGAGAAACACAGGTAAATGAAATGAAGCTTCTGCCACCAGATGGGAGCAGAGGACCTGCTTTTCAGAACAAATTCAGGACATCTGATATTTCTTTGCATACCATGTGACTACATTAGTTGTTTGCTTTCAGCTGATCATCCAATTTTAGACAATTCTTTTTCAGCTTTACAGTCTTTATCCGCTTTATCAGCTTTTGCTGATAAGTGTAACACTTATCAGCTTACACAACAACTTATTTCATCGACTTGAAGCTTAATTCGAAAAATCACGTCTTTATTGTTGTTGTCCAAAGCGACTTACAATGTGTACTATTACAAGGAGTAGATGAGGGTTAGGCATCTTGCTCAAGGTGCTTACAGGTAGGCCAGCTCCGGGGCTCAAACCCATCACCTTCCAGCTGGAAGTCAAATACTCGGACCACTAGACTATCCTGCCCCTAAAACTATATGGCAGTTTAAGTGTGGCTCTATGGACTGTGATCGAAGTCTTTTTTTAGACCTCTCAAACACTAATGGACATACTCGAACACATATCTTGTTTCTCTCCCTTTGCATGCCCCAGCTCTAAAGAGGAGTGACAAAGCCACACAAAGAGGCTTGGAACAAGAAGACTCCAAATGACCAGAAGTAACGACAACAAAAAAGTTTCACAAACCAACAAAAAGAGAAACCAGGAAATATGAACATTTAACTGCTTATCTTTCTATTTCTACTACAAGAGAGCTAAGTTAAATTTGATTTCTGTGGAGTTGGGGTGGAGGTTTTACTCATACAGCTTCAGTCTTGTCCACCATGCTGGACTCACTCTTATTATTCTTATATTTTCTCCATCAGATGTCCTAACCCCACACCTTACTCCAAAGTCACACCTCCCACCAATTTAATTTTGACCAAATGTTATTTCACTCCAGCTCCTGTTCTCTCTGCATGGACCTCTCTCCCGCTGTTCTCTACTGCTCTGTTTCTTACTATTCTGGGCATATAAACATACTACTGTATTAATCAACACCATAACTCTTTGGGGCCTGAAAATTTAAAGGGGGTAGAAAAATGTAGGTGTACGTATATACAAATGTTGTTGTTTGTTTTTTTTGCTGTTTTTCTTCTTGGTGTTCTTGTTGCTTTTTTTTCTATGTACTCCAAGGTATTTGAACATTTCTGATCAGTCATATTGGTATGTTTTTGGGTTTACATTTGCTAAGAAGGTTTAAACAGTTGATTTATGAGGCATGTTGGCAGGTTTATATAGGTGTGTGTGTGTGTGTGTGTGTGGTGTTTTGTTTAGTTGAATGCATGCATTATTGACATTAACCAAAGTGACAGAGGTAAGGAATTGGGCTGGGGAGCCACCATGGAATGTTTCCTTAACTTGTCATATCAAACTTCAAACAAACTGGGCTCCTTCAGATAATTGCCATGTGCTGTGTATACGCATGGTAATGCTTATTTTTCTGCAGAACTGTAGCTTTTTATTTTTTTAAATTAATGCAAAGGTATTACAACCTCGCGTTGATACCAGGTTGATGGGGAAAATAAAGTGACAGTTTGGTCAAAATACAGTTGTAGCGAGTCCAGTTTACCGAGGTCAACTGCATGGACACCTGCTCACGGTTAATTAATTATGATTACATCACCATGATGTCTGCCACCAGAGAAATTGAAAATCCCTTTCAAAATAATTTATGTAAACCGTGGAATTATTCTTAAAGGTGTGAAAATTACTAAAAACCATGAATTTGTTTACAGTCAAAATGATGCTGAACCAAGAAATGTAATTGGCTGCATCGTACAAATCAACAAGACACCCTTCTTGCTCCAGGCAACATCGCCATGTTGGTGTGCAGCCAACCATCCTCACCTCTGCTTCTGTCACCATGAGCTGTCTCTCTTGCCCATTCCATGTTTCTTTCCTGTGAGCTTGTTTTTTCTCTTGCCTGTGTTGTCTTTGCGTGGGCTGTAGTGCAGGCACCTGTCTAGTTGTTTGAGCTACCAAACCATGTGTGTGAATGCGTGTCTTCCTCATTTTGTTTCATTGCTCTCTCCCTTCTTCCTAATGTGCAGTTTTGCTTGTTTAGTCTTGATCAATATAATCAGCCCAACACATCCCCTAGAAGCTCTCTAAATCATTCAAGACCCCCCCCCCCCCCCGCCAATTTTTGTTTTCATTTTGGCTTAACAATATTTGAAATGCCCCACCCCATCCGAAGCCATAGCCATGACATGTCTGTTAGACGTAACTAGTCCCTCTAGTGTCCTTACTGTAGCTGTTTTCTAATGTCCTCGTTTCTTGGGAGGGAGTGAGTGTACCACACTTAAAATTGGTGCAGTGGAGGAGCTATTCATCCCCCAGCTGCCCATCCACCCCTCAATACTCACAACGCTTCGCTTAAAGGGCTGCCTCCCCACCCTAATCCTCCTATGCACCCAACCTTTCTTCTTGACCCCGGTGGGATTGGCCGAAACATTTAGAACAATGTCGCTGACTTCGCTGCCTGGGACGGGAGGAGTTGAGTGACGGCTGTGGTCACATGGGCGAGAAACTCCCTTTAATCCCACTGCTAAATCAGCACATCTGCACTTTGCTACCAGCCACGTTCTGTCCCCTTCTGCTTTTGTCTTCTTTTCCTCGTTATTGTGTTTTACCATCTAGGTTAAATATTTTTGTCAACAGGTTCACTTTGTGCAGCATTCTCTTAAGCCTCACTGGTGGTCTGCGTTTGTTTGTGTGTGTGTGTCTGTCGTTGACATGAAACAGACCCTTCAGGTCCAGTCAGTGTGCGTGTATGTGTTTTGGACATAAGCGTGTGGTTTATATCCAGTTATAGGGCTCTCTGCCCACTGTTTTATTCAGTTTCATTTTCTCTCTGACCTAAAGCTGCTGAACTGGCCTGAGCCTGAATCCAGCACCAGAGCAAATATCACACTGGGTTACCATGGCGACATTTGCAATCCTCTCATACACACATGCACACACTCATGCCTACACACACTCCAAAATAGTGAGTGTGTGCGCGATGATTTGCACTTAAAAATGCACAACGTACACATTCTCGCAGTATATACAAGTCTAAAGGCCTACTTGGTTTAAGGCCTATTTCCAGATATTGTTTTTCAAATGGCTGTTCTTAATTTTTTTATTTGAGTCAAGTTGTATTTTTATTATATATATAATTTTTTTTTTTTTTTTTTTTTTTTTTTTGTTAAATGATTAGTATGTTTTTTTTTGTTTTTAAACATTTATTTTATGGGTGTGATTATAATCTGCAGTGTTTTGTCTTTTTGGAACCAAGATTAATTTTCCCTCTAAGATATTATTTTAGAGGATACGAATGAGATTGTCAAAGAGATGAGTTATTGAGGGTTATAGTGTGTATATTCTATGGGTATTATGAATTAAACAATTAACACACAAACAGAATTATATACATGTATTAAATAAAAGTCCTGATACTGACGCAGCTCTTTGGTGTGACGTTTGTTAATCCGAACTAGAATGTCTGACATTACTGCTTAGTTACATAGTTATAGTAAGTTACTTTCTTTACAGGTTATAGTTACTTGCAGTAGGTTATTTATATTTACATTTAGTTACTGCTCTCTAAGGAACTTTTGGTTACATTACGTAAAGTACAGTTAGTGCTTATAGTTACTTTCAGCTACTCTAGTACAGTTAATTTTCAGTTATGTACTTTTACATGCTTTTATGGTTTGATATAGTTTGCACAGGACTTCTGTTTTATTTACCACAAGTGCTCTGCGGTGTTAAGTTATTGAACCTACATGACTAAATGATTAGAAATCCTGTTGGACAACTCCCCCGCTCTCGCTCATTGGCATGTCCCAACATGGTTACTACCACCAACTTTAGCTTTTCCCTAAGTACACCAATAAAATAATATAACACCAGTGTTTGTGAACGTCCGTACATAGTGTGAAAATGCAAATCCCTTGGATGTGTCCCAAAACAAAAAGTGTCTCCCGTAAAAATGTATCAAAGTTGATCTGAAATCCTGGAAAAACAAAGCACCTCAGGGTTAAATTTACCTAAATACCGTATGTCAGGTAAAAACTCTGCCCAACAGTGGTAGGAATGGGCTATAGATATAGACAGCCTAAAGCCCGAAGAATGCATAATATGAAATTTAATACCGGTTGCTTTTTATAAAATAAATCCATGTGCTACAGGTTACAGTTTGTGTTCTAGGACAAATGCTGCCTTTATCCCTTTGTACTATTGCATTATTGTCAGCCACATTCCAGTTATTTCATAGAAATTGTAGAATGGCTGGAACACAATGCTAGCCTGTGCTGCTGACTCTGCTGTGTACAAAACCATGCTTTTACTTTTACTGTGAGTATGCATTCCACTAAACATCTAGTCATTGCAAAACTGCGTCTACTCTCATGGGTGACACATTGATTGACATATCTCTGCACACCCATCCTTTGTTAAACATACACAGGCTAGGAAACCTACAACTATTTACTTTGCCTCATAAAACACGCATCCACCTGACCTGAAAGTAATTTGGTAAAATGATTTGCAAATCTTAATGTTTCTTGTAACCTTAACCATAAGCTTTTTTGTAACACGACTTCTGGTTTAATCTAGTCAGGGAAGTCATGATTCCAAGAAAGTTATGGTGAACTGACAGATTTTATTAAAATAAAAAAGTACATAATAGAATCGGGAGGGAGAGGCTTGTGAGACTGAAGGGGAGAGAGAGGGAGGGGTTGAGTTAGAGGCCAGTTCAGTTAACGTATTATACCGTTTCAGTTTCAGGTACCTAGATACAGAGATACCATAGTACAGTGCTAGGCTTAATGAATGAGTGAAGCTGCAGGAATACTGTCATGACTTGAAGGTGTTTTAAGGGAAATATTTTCTGCTAAACCAGTTTGTCGAGTTTTTTTCTTTCCCCTGAGCTTGTAAAAGTAAAACGTGATTTTTTTTTTCTCACAAGGTTGAAGACTGAGAAAAGGTAGGGAGGAATTGTCTGTTATGGGCCCTTCATTGGAGGTCTGGTTTGATTCTTTAGAGCTGTTCTTGGGGTTTCTAAAAGTTTGAATTTATTTCTTTGCATCTGAACCAGCATTTCTTGTGATTCTTCAGTCACGTCTCAGAGGTGCATTTGTGTGAAAAGGATGACTAGTTCTCTCTACTTCATCCTCCCAGCTCTGGGGGGCTACGTTCTCATGTCTCTGTACCTGCTGAAGAACCCCAACCTTTTGCACCGTAGGAAAAAGACAAGCTTCTACTGCAGACACATCTCCCACAGAGGAGGTAAGAAGTGAATTGCAGTCGAACACTGAAACCGAATGCAGTTCTCATCATATTTGAGTCACATGGAACTTCTGAATATAGAAATCTGATCTTGGATTCCCAGTGTCATTACTGGCTCACCTGGGTGTGTTTTGCATCAGTTTACACTTGAGGTGTAAAAACACAAGGGTGATCCTCATAACTTGTGAAATACAATAGATAAGATAATAGACACTATGCTTTGGCGTTTGTGGGAAGGGAAGAAAGCATTATTTCAATGCTACAACCCAAATATTCTAACTTTGTGTGTCTAACCATTGGCTGTTCCCATATTATATTAGTCCCAGCCTGTGGGGTCTGATCTTAAACAGATCTTATACTGACTAAACTGTTCTGTTCCTGTATGTTAATCTCTGATAGGTCTTCTGTTTCCACATCTTAGTGGTAGTATGCAGGATCTTTGTCTATTTTAAACACTACCGTTTTGGCCAGGTTTTTTCATATGTAGTGTAAACGTGTAGTATTCGAGCAGAATTGGTGTAAATCGTTATTTGGATGCAAATCTGTGGCACACAATTAGACATTGTACATGCATGCCCGCACACACACACCAGAAGTGTGTGAGTGGTAATGGGACCCGTCTTTTCACAGATTTCCCCCTAGATTTCCCCCCTTTAATCTGATTTTAAAATATTTATGACACATGTAGCATAGTAGTATAGTAAAAATAAAGTGTTGTTGAAAACTTGTTGCCTCCATTTACCCACAATAGGATAAGAAGCTAAATAATTTAATGAGGTGTAAACTTGTTGTACAAGATAACAGCGGTGTTACAGTCTAGGAACCCCTGAGAGCCCTCATCCACACCCCTTCACCTTCTGTTTGTTTCCAGGATGTGGAGAGAGGATAGAACACACCATGGAGGCCTTCAAACAGTGAGCACCCCACCCCGATACGCCTTTTACTAGCATGATGTTATAGCATACAAAAACACAGGTGCATCTCAAAAAATCTGAATATTGCGTAAACGTTTTTTTTTTTCTATAGAATTCAAAAAGTGAAATATTTCAAGCCTTTATTTGTTTTAATCTTGATGATTACGGCTTACAGCTCATGGAAATCAAAAATCTCAAAATCTCAAAATTATTAGAATAAATAATTTATAATACAGAAATGTCAACCTGAGAGGAGCTCTAACAGATCAAAACACCTGCAAAGGTTTCTTTAACCTTAACAAAAAAAAACGTTGCTCAGTGGCAGTGGTCCAAAGTCCTTTTTGTACATTAGTACATTTTGTATTTCATCAGGAAATCAAGGTCCTAGAGTCTGGAGGAAGAGTGGAGAGGCACAGAATCAGAAAAGTTGCTTGAAAAAGTGTGAAGTTTCCACAGTCAGTGATGATTAGGGGTGCCCTGTCATCTGCTGGTGTTGGTCCACTGTGTTTTATCAAGTCCAGAGTGTCAATGCAGCTGTCTACCAGGAGCACTTGATGCTTCCATCTGCTGACAAGCTTTATGGAGATGCTGATTTCAGTGCCAAAACTGCCAGTAACTGGTTTGCTGACCATAGTTATACTGTGCTTGATTGGCCAGCCAAATCACCTGACCTGAACCCCATAGGTATTGTCAAGAGGAAAATGAGAGACACCAGACCCAACAATGCAGATGAGCTGAAGGCCGCTGTCAAAGCAACCTGGGCTTCCATAACACCTCAGCAGTGCCACAGGCTGATTGCCTCCATGCCACGCCACATTGATGCAGTAATTCGTGCAAAAGGATCCCTGAGCCCTGAAATATTGAGTGCATAAATTAACTAATACTAATACTCAGAAGTTCAACATTTCTGTATTATAAATTCTTTGTTCTAATATTGTAATATATTGAGATACTGGATTTTTGATTTCCATGAGCCGTAAGCGATAATCATTAAGATTAAAATATAAAAAAAGGCTTGAAATATTTCACTTTATGTGTAATGAATCTATAATATATGAAAGTTTTACTTTTTTAATTAAATTACGGGAAAAAAAGTACACGATATTCACATTTTTTAAGTTGCACCTGTACAAACAATAACAATTAGGTAATTTAGCAGACGCTTTTATCCAAAGTGACTTACAGTTACATGGTGCTATTACTTGGAGCAGATAGGGGTTAGGCATCTTGCTCAAGGATGCTTACAGGTAGGCCAACTCTGGGGCTCGAACCCACGACCTTCCAGCTGGGAGTCCAACACCTAGACCACTAGACAACCATGAACACTATTGAAAGATGCACTATTGAACACTATTGAAAATAAACTATGTATTTTTTAGAGGTTCCACACATCTACACATCCAGTACCTCTATATCTATAGTATCTATTCTAGATAGTGTCTTTGCAGGGTTGTAGGCCATCCTGCTGTGGTCTTATGTAACTATCTGTTTGAATGAATGAGTAAGCTCTCTCTGTTCCTCTTTCTATCGCTTCACATCCATAGTGCGGTGGAGCAGGAGACGGACATGCTGGAGCTGGATTGTCATCTGACCCATGACAGCCATGTGGTAGTGTCTCACGATGAGAACCTGCTGAGACAGACGGGTCATGATGTCGACATCTCCTCCCTCGATCTGCAGGTCAGACGGCAGGCCGAAGGGAACTGTCTGGTCAAGTTTATTTACAGTGTAGAGCACTGAATCACACTTCCAGTCTCAGTCTGAAATAAAAAAACATCCCCTGTAACGTTAATGTGATACTGAACTTTTAAAAAATTTAACATACTGTATAGATTCCTTACCTCAATATTTCTCTATATAGTACATATAGATGTTTGGGATGAAATATTCAGTTTGGTGTCCCTATTTAGTGAAAATATTTCTCTCCATTGGGTTCCATTGTATCTCAAAAACATACTTCTAACTATATGTATGGAGCCGGTCGGTCTTTTCTGGTGATATCCCATGCTTAATAAATGCTGAGGAACCAGTGGCCCCAATCATGGTGACATATCTCCTGCTAAACTTTGGGAGTGGAAACATCTCACAAGACCGAATTACAGATTCAGTGGTGCCGGAGTCGACTAGAAAGATCAAAGGTTGGCCTGACACAACAAGCGTGGGCATTGCTTTGTAAGCATCATGTGAGAGCATTTCATATGTGGGTTCTGGCTGCATTTGAAGAACTTCGAAACATTTCATTTTGTCTAATACAATTTGTTTAACATCAAGAGTGGGTGTGTTAATTTCATCTTGTGGTTGGGTGTGTGTGTGTGCGACCTCACGTGATGCTGGTTTGCAGGTCTCTCTACCCGGCCTCACCGCTAGTCAATCAGATGCTCCTCTACGGTTCTGCCTCGCATGTGAACAGTCTCTTGCCCAGTATGGATCCACAATCAAAGCATCCATCAGTCCATTCAAATTGTCCTCTGCCGTGTCCTTCGTTCCTGCCCACTGTGTGCTCTCGTCCCCTGCCTTTCTCTCTGCCTCTCCACTTGGCTCGCCCACGTCCTTCGAAGGCTTGGAGTTGTGCCATCTGAAGACGGTTGGCTACATCTTCTTGTTTACGTGCTTTCTTTTTGTTTATTAGCCTTTCAGCATGCACGACATAGGTTTTAAGTTGTCCCATGCTGTGTTCCACACAATGTTGCTTCACGTGGGCTTGTATGTCTGCTCTCAGCCCAGAAAGGAAGTGGTCTCTCAAATGGACTCAGTCTGTCAGCATTTCTGTCAGCTTGATCAGGCTTTGTCAGTCCATTGTGAATGTCATGGACCTGTGTGAGTCGGGGTACGTAGTCCATAATCCCAGATGGAATTGTTCCGGAGCACTGTGTTGGTATGGTTTCCTGTTTCGAATCCTTATTGGATGTTTTGCTGTTATTAGCATCCATTTTATGTTATTATATATTTAATTTATTTCTCTATTTATTTAATGTTTTATTAATGACCGCTTTTTTAAATGGATCCTCTTTCTATTTCTTTCTTTCGGCGACTCCACCGGAACCTGTCTTAGTCCTGTCCTGTTCGTCAACGTATTTCAGGAAACCCTACTGAGATATATATTTCCATATTATGTACCAGTTTCCCAATAGCTACTTTTCTAGCTATGACAACATAAAATAAGTAACACAAAGTAGCCAGTTAATTCACAAACTCTTCCCAAGAGCTCAATACACTTAAAGGTAAATACCACAAAACCTGTTTACTTACCAAAAGTCAGACTTTGTGTCAAGCTTTCCACCAGTTCTTTCATAAAATAGATTCTGCAGTATTTGAAAGGCAGGCATATTACACTGTGCACAGATTTCCTCACTAGCTCTGAGTGCGTAGTTGGATCCATGCGAGACTCCTGTTCATGACTGTAATAAAGGCTAAAACAACAGGCTGTCTTTTAATTAAGTTTAATTAACACCTTTGCAAAGCGGGCACAACAGACTCCAACCAATGTCTCAAGCGTGATGCGTGCCCCCGTGGAGCTGGCAGAAGGGTTTTAAGAGTCAGAAAGGGAGGTGTTTTCTCCTCCTCAGCCTGGTTCAACAAAAGTTCCATCAGCTCGAACACAGACACACAAGGTCGTCTCTCGTCTCTCCATACATTTTATACAATTCATCCAGGCCTGTCATCCACAAACCAAGAACCTTTGTTAGTCCATTGACGTACTGTGCCCTATATCTAGTTTTAGAGCCTGGTCCTAGTTACAATTTACCTCTCTATCTGCAAGCTTGACATTTATGTTATTTCTTTAACACTTCTATTACTTCCTAACACTTTGACCCTAATATTGGGCACATACGTTTTACCTTGTGCACTTATACTGCACTTATGCTAAGTTAATCAATAACAATACCGGGGGCAGGATAGTCTAGAGGTCAAGGTGTTGAACTCCCTGCCGGAAGGTCATGGGTTCGAGCCCCAGAGTTGACTTATCTGTAAGCATCCTTGAGCAAGATGCCTCACCCCTACCTGCTCTTTGTAATAGCAGCATGTAATTGTAAGTCGCTTTGGATAAAAGCATCTGCTAAATGGCCTAATTGTAACATATTAGTGTTTTTTCCACCACAAATACAACATAGCCTTTTGATACCTCCGTCTACTAAGACTGAACGCTGGCTCATTAAAATGTATAAGTATTACAGATAAAAGCTCACATATGCCATGAACACATCAGGAATTATATTCATCTCATTGATTTATTTGAAAGTTGATTTGCTGTTATGGATCTAAAAGTTAATAGCAAATACATTATGTTGTCTGTGTTGCAGTATCAGTGTTGATATCAGCATATCTCAGTTATCAACATGAGAGTTAATAATTTCATGTTAAATTGCATATGTGGTATATCATTATATCTTATCTGCTTTTCACCTCCCGCAGGACCTGCCTTTGTATAAGGACAAGCTGGAGGTGACATTTTATGCAGGTCTGTGTGATTTAATAGGCCACTGGCAGTGAGGGCAGTGTGGTGAAACTATGTGTCCGGTCCTAGTACCACTCCCATGCATGTGATTTAGTCAATGTGATTTGTCTTATTGTTTGCTTACAATCAGTGTTTAACCACATTGGAGGTACTGTAGGTACTGTGCTGAAAGAAGTTCCTCAATAGATTAATTTCATGGTGATTTGAGCACAAACATGTGTATGCATATATTATAGATACGTATGTAGTAAGTAACTACGGAAACACCCAAAATAAGAGATTACATATTAGTTTTGCATAATCATACTTCATACATCATCATACATATTTCAAGTCCCTTTAATTAGGTAGAATTAGATCACTGAAATAGTATTTCATGAATGTGTTTCTATGTGTTTCCGTGCGTGCGTCCACCCTAACATGTCCTTTCTCTAGGTCACTACAGCAGCGGTGCAGACAGGAAGATGCCCCTGCTGGAGGATGTGTTCCGGACGTTCCCGGACATGCCTGTTAACATTGAGATCAAAGAGGACAACCAGCTGTTAATAGAGAAGGTATTGCCTCTCTACACCTCCCCCCTACAGCCACCCACAGTTTTGTGGACAGTTGTGATTCAAGTAAATTTACAGCATTTAGCAGATTATATTTGTCAATAGCTGAACAGGTCCTACACCAGCCATCATAATAGTAAACACATTCTGTTAGAATAGACATCAGCAGTAGTCAGGGGCCTCATTTATAAAACACACATAGTCACAAAAATTCATGTACGTAGTCACAAAAATCCTTATGTACGAAGACATATGAAAGTATAGGTCTATGTCCAAAAATGTCAGATTTATTAAACCTTACGTAGTTATTCTCCACACAAAGTTTGCTTTATAAATGCAATCAGCCATAATGTTGCCCTACGAGAACGGGCTTCTAGTCACACCCTGTTAACTATTGTTGTTTATAAGTAGTCAATGAAATAGATACTTGCGCCTGAGGAACCCGTTGATTTTACATAGAGGACAACAAAAGCAGAATGTAAACCAGGAAGAAGCTTTGTCAAACTTCATATCAGGGATAGTTTGTATAACGGCAAGACATCACGCCAGCAGTAAATGTTGTGACTTCTAAAGTTGGATTCTCTCCGAAATATCAAGTATCAAAGAAAATTTTCCAAAATAATGAATGTGAAAAGTGTCACAAACATAGACATTAGAAGACTTTCTAATGTCTTATAACTCCATGGTCATGAGTTTGATTTGATCCCTGTACTGGCCATTTATTTTTATTCTTATATGGAAACATTTCAAAATTGTTAGTTAGTTAAAACTGCTGTTACTTTTGGTTACAAAACGACCCCACTGATAGGTTACTTGTTACTAAGCCATGCTAAGCCCCCCCAACCATAACTGTCTGTAGATGTGTAATCAACCCTCACAGGTTGGGGGGCTTTCTATTATTTTCTTTTTGGACTTTGACCCTTCTCCTTATTTAGCAATAGTTAGCTAGCCAGCAATGATGAAGGCATGGGCCTACAGTAATTTTGCTAAGTAGGGTTAGGTTTAGCTACCTGGTACCCCTAGGCCTATTTTTGTGGTTGTGCAAAATTGCTATTGCAATTTCACCAGTAAGCAGTGCTGCTTGTGATTTTTTGCACCCTGAAATTGATCAAGAACTACCTATAAACAACTATGACTGATGAGCGACTGAGTGACCTGGTCCAAGTCCCTGCTATGGACGAGTTTATTCGACTCTTTAGTAGCCAGCACAAAAACCTCAGAATATAGCTGTTCTGAGGCAGAGCACAGCCTACTGTACGTGTGTGATGGTGCAACTAACCCACATGAACAGACACAGATTTCAAGCTCAGAACATGGAGTGCAGGGAACACACACACACACACTGCAATGTTTGTATTAAAAATAAAACAAGTTAAATTAATGCCTAATGCACAAGAGCCTGAAAATCATGCCCAATGTTTTCTAAGGCAATTTTAAATGCTTGCGGGAATTTCTTCAAAATTGGTACAAACGTTGATGTGACCTTGTACGTCCCATTCTCGTGAATGCCTTGAGGGAATTTCTTAACATTTGTCACAAAAGTTCACTTGGACTCAAGGATGAACTTAGTAGCTAATATTTTGGAAAAAGGAACATTATATTTTGGTTGTGACAGCATGGTTCTCACTGAAAATTATTCAGTGGAATCATAAATGTCAGTATAGTGATACTTTTGACCAAAATTACACTGAATACCTTTTATTCAATTCCTTTAACCTCTTCATCACTAGGCCCTATGGTCAGGTCGACAAGTATATATTATAAGAGTCTAAACAAAATGTATGTAGACTGAAACTGAACTGGTTCGCGGAGGCATACAACAGTGGGGCGGTAATTCTAGTTTATAATATGTGATCAATCAACCTGTCAGAAAAAAAATTATTTAAAAAATCGAAATAAAACGGGATCTGTGCATTGCATTATGCATTCAAAATAATCATTGATTATCTTATACTTTTACATTTACAGCATTTAGCATTTATTTATGCTTTTATCTAAAGCGACCTACAATCAATTTGTCATCAGTTGAACCAGTTAACCACCAGTTCTTGCAAGCAAACATCATGATATATATATTAAAGTATTTCTGATTGGCTCTGATCTAGGTGTCTACCCTGGTCACACAGTACAAGAGAGAGGCCATAACTGTCTGGGCGTCTGAGGACTTCAACGTTTTGAAAAGATGTCGTAAAACGGTATCAGCTGTATTTTCAATATGCTCAAAATACATTTTGTCACAGTTTGTGTGTAATTCTCCACTTCATTCAAAATATTAATTTTGCTGATATTCCTAATTCTACCTGGAAACTTGTTTTTTTTGTTTGTCTGTCTGTTTTGTGAATTCTATTTATTTATTAATTATTTTCATTCTCCACTAGTGGCTTTAGTGGTTACAGCGCAAGGTGTATTAATTCTCCATCTCCCGTCTGTAGAACCCCTCCATGCCTTATAGTTTTTGCATGAGGCGAGGTCTGTTGGTTCTGCTTCTCTTCTACATGGGTCTGCTGCCCTTTGTCCCACTAGGAGAAAGCTTTCTGCAGTTCTACCTGATCCAGGTCATCAACAGGTGTGTACATAAGGACAAATTACAGCCCCAGGCCAGTTCAATTATGTTTGAAATGTGGGCTTTAGGGTGAGGGGTAGAGAACAGTGCAAAGTCCCTAGGAGTGCGAGGCACTTTGCAAATTTTTTTTGTAATGCTGGTTTTAACCAGTGGGAATTCCAGATACAAATCGATGAGGCCTGATATTCTCTCCTTTCACCTCTTCAAACATTGCATGTATCATTTGTATGCCTGTATTCAACTTTAAGACTCCTCACCACACTTTATGGATTTGTGACTGTATTGAGATGAGATTTTACTGCTAATTCATGATTTTGCCATTTTGGTTTAGAAGTAAGGAATGTGTAGAGTTGAAATCCACTTGCTTGTGTCTATGAAAGGAGTGTTAAATGTCCAGTCTGATATTCTTTTTCTCATTCTTCCTGCCGTAAAGGACTTATATCCCCGACCAGCCCATCTTAAGAAAAAGACTTCTCATCTCTCTGCTAGAAAAGTGAGTGGAGTCATTATTTTATCATCTTATTATCTTATTTGAATTAAGATAAGGTCAGTGTGATAACATAAAGGGATTTAAAACAATTTGAAAGCATTACTGTAAAAACACAACTCTGTCAGTAATGTGTAAATGTCAATAAATTATATAGTGTAAAAAAGTAATTACAAATTGACAATGAGCTTTTTCATATAAATATATATGTACTCATTTAATTCTAGATTAACTATGAGGAAAAGTTTGTTCAAACATCTCGCAGCCAGAGGAATTCAGGTATGAAATTCTATTCTCATTTATTATTAGTCACCACTTACTTAATAATACAGTTTTGTGTTAGTGGAAGTGGAAAAAACACCCCCTCAAAAATAACTCTAAGCCATATATCACCCAAAAATCACTGATAAAAACACGAGTGCCCTGTGGTGTACATTAACATTGGCATTATCACATAAGATGACATTGCCCCTTTAATCTGTTTGGCACAAACAGTTCCTTGAATGGTTTGATGTCCATGAACACCATACCTCTACAACAATTAAATTGTGAAGGATGACGGGGATTCAGTCAACTTCTGGACCAGTTGAACATTTAAAATATGTATGTGTAATTGCAGGTGCATTTGTTTGTGTGTAATGAAGAGCAAGACATTGAGGCTGCGTTCAGACTGGGAGCTACAGGGGTGATGACTGATTATCCAACAGTCCTGAGGAACTACCTCCAAAGAGACTGATGATAAGCACAGCTAAATAGATTAAATCAATTTTTGCAGCTTTTAATCTTAAAGGTACACTCCTCGGTTTATGTCTAGAATCACCTATGGGGTTAAAACCAGCTCTACAAAAAAGTTATCTTTTGGTTTGAAACTCCAACTGTTCATTCCCCCTGTAGAAGCTATTTCACCATTTGATTATTATTATCAGTAGTTATTTTGTCTTATATGGAAACATTTCAAAATTGTTAGTTAGTTAAAACTGCTGTGACTTTTGGTTACAAAACGACCCCACTGATAGGCTACTTGTTAAGCCATGCTAAGCCCCCCCAACCATAACTGTCTGTACATATGTTATCAACCCTCACAGGTTGGGGGGCTTTCTATTAATTTGCTTTTAGACTTTGACCCTTCTCCTTATTTAGCAATAGTTAGCTAGCAATGATGAAGGCATGGGCCTACAGTAATTTTGCTAAGTAGGGTTAGGTTTAGCTACCTGGTACCCCTAGGCCTATTTTCTGCAGAAATCAGCCGTTTGCTCCCTTACCAATTAGATACCTTTAACAGGCTCGATTGCCACCCCAAATCCTCCGGCCCAGGCATCTGCAACTTCGTTTTTTTAAGGCAGGTGCGCTAGCATTGAGTGTGGCCCTGGCCTACATTTGCTATCCTGCCAACAGACCATCTGGTCAGCCTTCCATCAGACCATCTTTCCCTTCTCAATAACACATTATGCCAAAATACAGAGACACAAATAAGGCACATTAATTATGTCTTAGGTCAGTCAGATACTGCTGGTAAATTTCAACCACACACCTATGCATGTAACACAGTGTTTACGTATTTTTTGGGTGTAAATAGCGGAATAGCTGCTACTGAGACCTGGGTGCTAATAGCATCTGTCTATTGTTTTTGTTTTGTTTGATTGTTTGTGGGCACTAGGTGCACACCTCACTCAGGTAGTATTTGTAAGGCCGGTAATTGGGTTAAGGTAGGCAGCTGGTTGGGAGGACATATGTTTTTTTTTTTTTACCAGAGCAAGAGAAAGACACAGGAAGAGAGGATTGACTAGTTGTTTGACTTATTTTCTTACAATAATTAATTAAATCGACCCAATTTAATCCTTTTTTAAAGGATGTACAACATGTGTAATACATGTGTTGATACTGCCTCAGTGGCCATTTATGGACTTAAAAATCTTGATTTAAGTACAGGTAATTACATTATCCCGGAGTGATGAGTGGCTGGCACCACCTGCTCCACTCTAGATTCTCTATCCCTCCCCCTTAAATATCACACCTTTTCATGGACAGTGGTGTTTCAAAACAAGACAAAGGAGTTGGAAAACGCAATCAAGGAGTGTACCTTTAACAGGACTATGTGAATATGTCCCATGTCCCAAGACATGTCTGAGGTTGAGTGCTGAGTGAAGTTCAAAATCCGTCCTGAATAGCATGCCATTATTTTATAATGGTTATAACCAGGATATGCTATGCACACAGTGACTAACTTGCAGTCGTCTGTCTTGGATGAATGATTTCCTTTATAATATTCAGTAAAAAAGTTAAAAAACAAAGAATTGTATAATAAATCTGACAGTTCTAGTTCTAACAATTTAAATGAGTGGACTGTTTTACCTGGTTGGACAATGTGTTCTTCAGTTAGATTTTTATTTTTTGCTAAGAAAATATGTTACATTGTGTTTGATTATTTCCTCCCTTAATCTGGTTGGTTGGCCCCATACATATACAGTAGCTTGTGCAATATACTTTACTTTCTTTCTTATTATCTAAGGTCCGTAGTCAAAGTCCAGCTATATTACTGGTATAATAATCAACTAGCTTGTTAGTAAAACAAAGGCTGTATTTTTCTCACCCGTTTTTGCAGAGCAGTGTAACAAGTGATTTATTGGAATAAGAAGATTCATTCAGACTGACTCTTAAAAGCCCCATTCTGGTTCCACTGATCTTAAGATAAATTAGGCCTCTTGTGACCATGAGAGGCATGCTTTGAAATAGTACATGTCTTGCCAATAAATCGGCATTTAAACTGCTTTTCAATTTACAAGTGTCTAATGTAACAGATAATTATGTAAAAAAAATGTCATCAAAAACTAAAGTAAATTACAAAATTTACTATGTACTTGCTTCATATGCAAGTAACTATATCTGGGCCATGTTCAGCCCTGACAAAACGTTGCAAAACGTTTATTTAAATGGTATGGTGGTGCGTTGAACATCCTGTTGTGTTACGAAAGGACTTTAGTTGGATCCGTTTTGCACACAGTGGGTGTTTCTCAAAGTCAAGGTTGCTTCCTTGGTAGGACAGGTTCTTCCAAGTCGGGTCTTTGAGAGGCTAGGCAAGACTCCTTCCAAGCATTCAGAAAACACCCAATGGAACACTCTAGTGAGTGTGCAGGTGTACGTCATTGAAAAGGTACCTCCTTCAATTAGCCTACCCACTATTTTAAAAAAACTGGTGCAGTTTTACCTACTTTACAATTACAGTCATTTGGCAGACGCTTTCATCCAAAGCGACTTACAATTACATGGTGCTATTACATGGAGCAGATAGGGGTTAGGCATCTTGCTCAAGGATGCTTA
>JAOEHI010051336.1:0-18870 GCA_025447815.1 Percopsis transmontana | reverse complement strand
GCCAGGGGAATGCGGTGATGAGGAGATTGGAGGCAGGTGTGTATAATCTGGGGTGAGTTGGTTAATGGACGGCCGCAATACTTTGAGTTCCCAGTCTGCATATGCAAAATCATGATGTTGTTTCCAGGTTATAATTGCTGATTGATTTATTTTCTCAATAATGTGTCATTATGTGTGCATGATTTCACATCCATCATAGGAATACAATGAACAAATACAATTAATACAAGATGAATGTTTTATTTGGGTTGCCTATACCTACACATATTCCATGAACTTTCGAAGACAAATGCATTTTGCTCTTCCACAGCTATGTCCAGTTACCTTTTCATCGTGAAATCTGAGTTGCCCCTAGTCATCCAAGCCTTTCTTGGTCAGACATCAAACTCTGGGTAGGTTTCCTAACACCACCCAGGTCAATCTTTAACAAAAATAGAATGAATTGGAATTATATATATATATCCTTCTATCCTATTTATCTTCAAATAGGATAGAAGTTAGATCTTGCCAGTCACAGGTTATCAGCAGCATGCACACACTTTGAATGGCGTTTAAAAATGTATTAGCTAGCCATTGTCCAACAGGATGTCAGCATAATGTTATGTGTGTGTGTATTTGAAAATTGTATTGCACAATTATTTATCCTGGCTTATTATGTAATTTCCTATTGTTCTACAATCCTAGTTGCCTGGGCGATATAATGTGCTATGTTATTTACTTTGCTACTCTTATGCTATCTGTTAATGCTTCTTATGTTATTTCGGGTACATTAGTTACACGTTACATATATACTACATTATATATTACTAATTGGTGTATTCTAGGGATTGGTTCATGAACGGGAATTACCTTATCATCATTGTCAGTGTGTGCGTCATCCTCCCCCTGGCTCTGATGAAACATCTGGGTAAGTCACTGACCTCACCCCGAATGGACCCTGTAAATAGTTGTTTGTCTTTTATTTAACTTTCCAATTCAGAAATTCAGGAAACCACAACTTTTTACAACTACTTTGTTAGCAGCTAATTTTAAGTGTTATAATATCTTACAAATGCGTTTCAAATTTTGCTCGCTGAGCTTACTGATTTGAGAAAATATGATCTTCTAAAAGTGCGATACAAGCTTGTTTGAAAAGTGACAACTTCTCATAAAAGGACTGCTAATTAATTAATTATTATTTTTATAAGATTTTTTTTTTTTAAACACCTAGATCCTGTATATTTTAGAGATAATTTAGAAATGCTGAATGATGAACACTGTAGGAATAAAACAAAGTGTAGGGTTTATAATATGCATTAGCTGTTTTGTAATAATAATAATGATTATACAAATGCATTTGAAAACACCCAAGGACACTGTACAGACAAGCAGTAAACACAAAGATGTGTTCTTATTAACTTCAAGTTGAATAGGAAAAAATCGTATAAAAATGGACACAATACAAATGCAACTTTTTTAGTTTTACTGTTTCACCTGTACAGTACTTGTATTTTCTCTTTCACTTGAGGTGTAGTTTTGTCCATGTTTAATACTCTAGTAACTCTTTCAGACAGATAAACTGCATACTTCCTGTGTGCCAGTATATATTCCAACACCGTACTATCCAGTATGCAGGCACTCCTATTGGCAAATCCAATGGGTATAATGTTATGCTCCTGATTTCACTGGGCTTGGGTAAAACAATTCCAATGCTAATAGTTAATAAGTCTGTAAGATGTTTCTGTAAATATTGATCTAATAGTATTTGGGTAATGTAGAACAATAGGGAAGATTATGTCTAGCCTGCTTTTTCTTTGCTTTGACGGTGAGAATTGCTTCATTGCGTTTAACAGGGTATCTTGGTTATACCAGTGGCTTCTCCCTCTCTTGTATGGTGTTCTTCCTGTCTGCGGTGAGTCTGTGTCACAGCACCACATGTAGTACTGTATCTTCAAATCTCCCCTATCCCAACCTTTATCATTCTTTACAAAAGGTTATCTACAAGAAGTTTAACATCGCCTGCCCCCTGGAACCTTTTGGTAACTACTCTACTACTATTAACCACACCTTCCCGGAGGATGTGTGCACAGCCAAATACTTCACCATCAACCAAGAGGTCAGAGACTTTATTGCTAAACCAGAAAACAAAAATCAAAGATCACATACATATATATTGTTAATTTACTGTCATTCCTGGATAGTAGTCTAAAATATTCTGTGACCACATATGGTCAGAAGCTATTTGTGTTGGGGGTCTAGTCATTTGGACTGTATTGCTTCATGCATCAAATTACATACAGCAGCCAGTTAGTCCATGTGTAAATAAAGTATGACCTGACCTCACATGCACTGGTTTGCCTCTTGCCTGAGTTTCAGACGGCGTATACCATCCCTATTTTGGCATTCGCCTTTGTGTGCCACCCTGAAGTTTTGCCAATTTACACTGAACTGTACAAGTAAGATGCAAAATTACAGTCTATAACATGAACACATAATGCCATAACATCACTGTTGGGCTTCCAAGATAAGAACCCGAATCCCGGTGTAAAAATTATTTGTTGTTATATTTATAATCTTATCTATATCTACCATCATTGTTGTCTTAAAATGTATTCAATGCTACATGACCATCCGAGCTGAATAAATATGACATTTTATTTCAGCTGATTATAAGAGAGTTAAGGCAACAATATAATCTTTACAATTCATATAATCAATATAATATTTACAATTACAGGCCTTTACTCATATAAGCTCTTAAATGCTCATAACCATAAATAAAGTAGCTATAGGAATAGCTTTCTATATCAACATAAAAGCTCATATAGAATTGCCAAAAAACATAGCATTTAGCTTTTAATAATTTATTTATTTAGGGGCATTGCACATTAAAAAGAAAAAGCCCAAATATTAATCTAAAATGCTAAAACGATTTTGACAAAAGACTAAATCTTTTTTTAAATGTTAACCAAGCTGTTTTCTTCCCAAACTAAAGCCCGACCAAGAAGAGGATGCAGAATATTGGGAATATCTCCATTCTGTCTATGTTCATAATGTACCTGTTTACAGCCATCTTCGGCTATCTGACCTTCTATGGTAAAACCAATAAACATCAGTCCAGTAAAAGTTTAATCCAACTGTCATACCAGCTGATTTTGTTGACAGTTTGATGACAGTTGTGTGTGTATCTAGCAAACACTGAAGCGGAACTGCTGCACACCTACAGCATCGTGGACCCCTTGGACACACTGATCCTGTGTGTGCGTCTGGCTGTGTTGGTGGCAGTCACTCTTACTGTCCCAGTGGTCCTGTTTCCTGTAAGAGCCAACCGCATATGTGATTCAGCCAGGACACCTAAAAAATACTGTAGTTATAATGGCTACCATAGTTTGTTAACATCAAAAACATCTATAAGTCTTGTTGTCGGTTGCCAGCCCCACTTTATATTTGGTGTTTCCTTATGCAGTACCTGTAGTGCTTGAGTTTGTAGTGCTTACTAAAGTCTTAAAAGTTCACTTTTTTCCAATCCAGACCATACAACATGTAAATCTCCGTTTTCAAAATCAAAGTTTAGTCAAACATAGATAGAAAGCATCGTTTGAGACTATTTCATTTTGGTAAGACACATAAAGACTGCAATCCGAATTTCCTGATTTTCATAGGAAAATTTGCAAGGATCTTTGAAAGTTTAAAAAGTTGCCCATTGGACTGCATTATAAGCCCAGTGAGAAGTATCAGCAGAGTCGTACATTTCCCAATATTAAATGCATCAGTGAGGTTATACTACGGACCATCATACATTTAGTGTAACAACATAATTGACTAAGTCTGGGTTGAAAAATAAATTAACCTATCCTTTAATTAAGCTATTTTTAATATACAGTGGCACTGGCATGGTTCTTGTTATTGTATTTTAATGTAAGGGAAAATTGTTGCATCAACATGTTATCATCAATGGTATTGGTGCATCCCTAATGTTCTATGTCATGATTAGATTCGACGGGCACTTCTCCAGCTGCTGTTCCCAGAGAAACCTTTTCACTGGGTGCGTCACATCTCCATTGCCCTGTGCCTGCTATTCTGTGTCAATCTCCTGGTCATCCTTGTTCCCAACATTCGAGACATCTTTGGCATTATTGGTACGACTCTTGAAAAAACACTACATTTTGTACACACTATTTCTGTATTCAGGATCCAGGGGTAGTGTTACACATGAGACAAATAATGGTTCGCTGTCTTTGTATTGTAGTTCCAACATCATTGCTGGAGGGCAATACAAGGAAGGTAGTAGAGGAAGTTATCAATAACAACATGCTTCATTTGTATGTTGGCATAACAGATAAAATAAAATAAGGCAAAGGGACCATACAAGCACATTTGTTCACATTAACAGTTTGTGACACTACCTGCTGATCGCGTTGGTCAATAGCATATTGACCAATCGGACTCTGGACTCTCTATTTGTTCTAACTTGGTTTTCTACATTCAGACTTGAAACTTGACACTAATAACAAGGATTTGGAAAAAAATATTTGATATTATATCTATACTGTATATACTGTATGTTATATCATGTAAATGTAGCAGTGCATTTTGAAAAAAAAGAACAGAACTATAGTATTCAAACACAGGCTGTTGCAGTTGAATTTTGCTATTGACTGAATAGCAAAATGCCTACATTACCAGCAAGCCTTTGTCATGGAGTAACCTAGCTGGGCTCACACCCTCAACTATCCCCCCTCTCTTCCCAAACTTTGTGCCAAATTGCCAAATCTAATTTTTAAGGTGGGCAGGTACAGCTGATACAAACAGCAGCAGTGGGCTGCTCTTTAAGTTAATTGCAGTTCCAGTAAAATGCTTTTTTCACATTGAAGGGAATAATTATAAACACATTGGTCAAAATTTACATAATTTACTTGAAAATGTTATTTAAATTAATCTAAGGTCAACAGCTACATTTTGTTGATTGTGTTCAATCACTAATCATTTTAAATAGATTTACGCAGCTGTAAAGTGAACTTTAAGCCCTTACGCCCTTTAGTCTTTTGTTGAAATGTAATCAAATTAGTTAGAAAACACATCTATATGTAGTTACAAAAGTAACTATATTTTATATAGCTTTATTGAAAAATAAGACTGGATTTTGTATCGCTAATCTAAAAAATCAGTATTTTACATTTTTAGGAGTAATCCGACCTGAGTACATATAATCAGTGTTGGAGTCGTTACTCAAAAAAGTAATGTATTACACATTACTCACGTAATTGCCAGTTAACAATATAAAACCTTACATACTGTACTGTATGCTCACATATCAGCACAAATCCCTATCCTAATAAGGAGTACATACACAAGATCTTTCTTTTATGCTAATACCACAAAGCTGACAGCAAAGTCTGTAAAAACCAGCCCAAAGAGCACTTCACAGAACAATTTTGTGGCGAGAACAAGGCTCAATTGCAAGTAACCACATAATTGTTTCATTAGTTACTGTAATGTGATTACTTAATTTAGGAACAGTAATGCGTTACATTACTGCGTTACAGACAAATGTAATGTGATACAGTAATGCGTTACTTTGTAATGCGTTACCCCAACACTGCATATAATGACTTATAATAACTTATAAATGATTCAATGTGAATGTGTCTCATTCTGTGTGTAAAGGCGCCACCACTGCTCCCAGTCTGATCTTCATCCTTCCTGGCCTGTTCTACTTACGTATCGTCCCCACAGAGCAAGAACCTATTAGCTCAAGGCTAAAGATCCAGGTATGTAGGTCAATCTTATTGTTAATAATTACATAATAAACACGAGGATCAAGACTGTCCCACATGCATATAAAAATAGAAGTGAGGACAATATAAGCAATTGGCAAGATATTTTAAACATTAATTAACATTCACCCACAAAAGATCATTGTTGTGTTCAAATATAAGGTCCATCGATATACAGTATGGTACAAAAGAGTCGACTACCACAATCTGCTTATGTTTAATGTTTAAAAAAATTATTTGACAAAACTAATATAGCCTATAGTATTTCTCAAACAAAAATTACATAATTTTCAATACAAGTAAAAAATATGTTAGAACACACTGAAAATCAAATATTCTCAATATTTGATATTTGCCTCAATGACTGCATTAACTCTGTCTGGCATTGATTCTAAAAGTGTGTATAGAATTTTACAATCCACATTATCCCAGCACTCCTTTAGACAGTCACAGAAAGTGTCTTGAGGTGTGTCACAATGTGGACACATTTAAACCTACATTTAAACATTTAAACCTATAAGATATCGTTATTGTGTAGTTATTAGCTGTTTTTAAAAGTTAATTGCATTGTAACCTTAACAGTCGCTTTCGACAAGGTTATTGACACAACTCATAAGGACAGGGTTGTCAAGATAAGATAAGTTGCCCTTGTGAATTGTTTGATGTAGGTAAAAGAAATATCGAATGAGGATAAGGCAAAAATTTAAGCTTGTCCAGCAGAATAATAAGTACAAGAAGAAAATAAGAAATAAATAATAAAATAAAATTTCCCACTTCTGACTTCATACTGCTGCATTATACTGATGATAAAAAAAATACCAGTTGGTAATGGTGGACTCAGATTTTTGGACCATACAGTATGCCATTCTTTTCTGAATTTGACTTGGCTAAGGCCTAAGATAAATTGAGTAAAGGAAAATATTTTGGTGTTTTATGTTATTTTGTCACAAATCTCTTTAAAGCAATACTGAACTTTTGTTTGGCATGAAATAATCTGTTGTTTGATGTACACAATGAACTAAAAACGTATTTTTTTTCAACATCCATTGAGTTCCATGGTTCATCATAAACACATGGTGTAAAACTGTGTAACTATGTATTGCACTGGAATGTAACATTTCATTGTTGTAATGTATAATTTAACATAGATTTCTATTTTTAACCCAGAATGTAAATATACTGGCAGTGCTTAAATTATAAATAAAGTGCCATATCAAAAACGATGCTTAAAGTAGACCAACAGTTGATCTATATTGAATAATATTTTTAAAAATATGTTTGTTCAGTATACCACACATAACAGGGGGCAGGATAGTCTAGCGGTCTGGGTGTTGGACGGAAGATCGTAGGTTCGAGCCCCAGAGGTGGCCTACCTGTAAGCATCCTTGAGCAAGATGCCTAACCCCTATCTGCTCCATGTAATAGCATCATGTAATTGTAAGTCGCATTGGATAAGAGCGTCTGAAATAATTTTCCCGATTATTCCGACACCACATGAATGCGGCATTAGTGCATTCAGTCTGAGCACATATTTAATTCTGTTTCTCGCTCAGGACTGTAGCTTCCCTATTGTAGAACCAGAGGCAGCACCTATTGGCAAGGTGGACTAACTACAGTTTAGTTAAACTGTTAAGAATGAAATTGTTAAATTATAATTAAAATATGGGTTAAATTAGAAAAATAAATAAGGGGTGTCTGTTTTTTAACATAACTCAAAATAGAAGTTCTTTTCTAGTTATCTACATATTCACGGATCTAAGGAGCACATTTGAGACAAGGGTCGGTATTCACAACGCATTTTATCTTACCGCTAAGAATACTCCTCAATCGCACTAAAAGTTTCTAACTAAAAGTTTCTAACTAAAAGTTTTCTCCTAATTCTTATTCACAAAGCTGCAGAGACCAAATTTTATTGAAAAAGGGCAGGGTTGACCTTGTGGCTTTGGATGAGGGGTTTCATGAACAATGATTGGCTGATATAGGATGGGTCTCTGTCAGTGAATTCATTATTTAAATACTGTATTAAAATTAAAGTGTCCCCGATTGAACATGAAACCAAGAATAAAATATATGCTTGTAAATATATGCGGCTTCCCACTTCTTACCAGAACCCAGGGCTGGCGACGGGGGGCAGTTAAGCTTTGCCCACCCTATCAAAAATAATAGTAGTAGGCTTTAATTAAATTAAGTAGTAGGCTTTAATTTAAATTATTATTATTATTATTATTAAATTATTAAAATGTACACTATATAACAATAATGTGTTATGGTAAGCAACTTGTAGGAAGACAGCAACAGGTGTTACTGATGTCAAACAAGAATGGAATAAATACTACATCGTTCAAGGCAGGTAATGGTGTAATGGTCTCCTAACAATAACTCAATTATTGTAAAAACAGTAACACACTTACTGTACCCCAACACACTTTAACAAATAAGTGCAAATACAAATATATAACAACACTAATCGCACACTGAACACAAGGAACTCTGGGAAAGGGGGCTGAGCTTAGCACCCTCGCTATTGTTCCACAAACTACTGTAAATAAATGGAGTTGAGTTACCCAACTAACATCTCTGCCTGCCCACCCCTGTTCTAAAACCGTTCCTGCCAGAACCATGATGAGTGTGAAAAGCGCCTGTAATCTGCAGTCTCAGGCAAGGTCAGAGATTGCAGAATTCAAGCGACAAACAACTGCCACAGGTAATAGGACATTTATTTCCAACTACACTAGACCACAATGCTTTATTCTCATATTATTCAATGTATTTAGCCTATACAAAAATGAACATAAATGTATGTACATAAATGAACCTTGAGGTTCATTTATGTATATACATTTATGTTAATTTTCAAACCTTAAACAGTCATTTATTGTCTCCCAATCTAGATCTACTATTATCTAAATACAATAAGAAGCTTTATACCAGTCACCCTTATGGGATTACTGGTATAGCTGTCTTTTTTAAATTGTGTCTGTTCTTTTGTATCTGTCCTTTTTTAAATTGTGTTGTATGTTTGTTTTTGTTTCTCTAAATGGACTTTGAGTCTAATAATAAAAGCTATCTATGTTTTAATGGTATCGCACAGCACTGAACCTAGGGTAAATCAGTTGTAAAATGAGTTACAGGAATTCAGGTGACCAATACATTTAGGGCTGTCAGCGTTAACGCGTTAATTAATCGCGATGAGATTAATGACCGAGCATAACGCGTTTTAATTGTGTTAATCGCGCGTGTCATATTATCTTATTTTACACCGCCACTTGTGCTGTTATCAAACAATCTTTGATAAAAAGTATCGCTTCACTGTAGAATCTTTGGCTGCCACTATTTTGACCCTTTGACGCACCCTTACTTGTTGTCATGCTGCAACAGACACTTCCTACCTCCTGCTGCAGCCGTGGAGATGAACAACAACACAGTCCTAAATGGCGCGTTTTACATTAAGAAACTCACAGACGGCTCCGTTGGCAAGTCAAAAGCAGTATGCACCTTGTGTGAAATGGAATTAAAATATCACCAATGCACTTCGAGCTTAAGCTACCATCTACGAGCTAAGCATGCAACTGGTACAGCTTATCAGATTGATGCTAGTGGACTGAGGCAAAGCACTATTTTGGAGAGTGCAAGTCGCCACAGACCTGTGGATGAAACCAAATCGAAGAAAATAATTTTTGAAAGCAAGCTTAAGGAAGACTATATTTTTCAAGACATTGATTGTTTTAACTCAGTCTCGTTGCACATCTTTTGATTTGAAATAATCAAATAAATCAAAGCCAAGTTCATAAACTAACTTTCTTTGCATTTATTTGATTCCCAATTAAGATACACTGGTAAGAATTTTATAAATTGTTAATACAGACATAAAACAGTTATGAAATGCAAAATAATACTATTTTAATCATATGATAAAACATGCGATTAATCGCGAATAACTATTGAAATTCAAAGATTAATCGCGATTAAGAAAAGATTTATCGTTTGACAACCCTAATTTATACATTAGATTCCTCAGTAAAGCCGAGAATGTAATAACTCCAGCTTGACAAAACAATTCACTTGCACTACACCACCTTGGTTTTCTGAGTATTATGCGCAAACAATCATTATAAGCGACCCGTAGCTTATTGAAGCTTGCCTTTTTAAACTTGACCCCCAAGGGGGCAGTGTAAAAGGCAGTACAATATGCTCTAAAGAGGTTTATCTTGACAGTATCAGAACACCATGAGAACTTCCTGGCAAGCATGTTCGCTTGTATATATAACATGCGGCGCTACCTATACATGTCATCATCTGACATTTGATCCGTTAAGATACTTAATAACAAATACTTAATTTTACAACAAGCAAAAAGCACTTGCCCTGACAGATGAAAAGATGGGAAAATAAGGCCCTTATCCCCTTTCACTCTACAAATCATAACCAAACTCTTTTTGGCATTATATTTCACATCAAATTTAACACCATAATCAGAACATATATTCAACAACTCCTGAAACCCAGCACTGCTAGGAGAGACAACAGCCAAGTCATCAGCATACATAAGATGGTTTACTAGCGTGTTACCAATCATACATCCTGTCTTACATGCTCTTAGCTGTTCAGACAGGTCATCCACGTAGATATTAAAGAGGGCTGGTGATAGTATCCCCCCTGACGGACTCCATTACCAACACCAAAAGGAGTGGAGAATACATTCCCCCGTTTGATCTGCATGCTCTGATTGGAATACCAAAAAGCCAGGATTCTAATTATACTGTTTGGTACTCCTCTTCGGCTCAATTTCAAAAACAGCTTGTGATGATTAACTCGGTCAAAAGCCTTGGAGGCATAAAAAAACAAACAATAAAAACAGAGGAATTTTGTCTTCTGTAGGTTACTACCATTTCCTTTAGTGCATAATACTGTACATATATCAGTACCGTGCTTGGCCTTGAAGCCAAACTGGTTATCAGAAGTGTACAAATAAGCACACAACCTATCTAATAAAATTCTTTCCAGGACTTTTGATAATACACTAGCTAAAGCAATAGGTCTATAATCATCCACACTCCCCACCTTGCCCGCTTTATCTTTAATGACAGGCACCAAAGTAACGGACAACAGAGAGTCTGGTAACAGACCATGGGTCATAAAGCCAGTAAAACAAATGGCAAGAAGAACTGCAACCTTCGGGCTGGCCCATTTCAAGTGCTCTGCCGTAATTTGATTTCATATCGAATCAAAAAGAAATTGTATATAGTTGTGAGCCATCATAAGTGATCAAATCTTTTACAATAAGTATTGTATTGCAAACAAATATACATGACAAGTAAATTAAATACAAGTGCATATATACTGTGTATATTTATTATATATATATTATATATATATGTGTATATTATTATTATTATTTAAGTGATGTTCTTGACTGAATCCTCATTGTGCAAAAGCATGTGTGCAAGGTGTGGATATGGACTGTACTTGTACAAGTACTAGTTTACCGTTTTGTGTGTATCATTGTTTGAACTAGTAGGTATCATTTTACTGTATGGATAACATTAGGGTTTACTGTTTCTGTTGATTCTGTTGATGTTGACAGGCTGCCGGAATTCACTGAAGATGTTTGCGATGGCCATTGTTGACTTGTTTTAGGAGTAAGGAGGGGCAGGAGAGCTACTTTGTACCTTCATACATACACATTCTTTACGCTTGCAAGTCTAGCTAGTAGCCAGTAGACTTATGTTTTTGGTCATTCATATAGCTTTATAACAGAGGAATAAGCAATCTTTAATATGCTATTGCAATGGCGTGTTGTGACCTCCCACTCATTCTTACTATGAAATAAATTCAGGCTTCACTCTGCCCAGAAATTATGGACAGAAAGTCGTGACTCAAAGGTTTCAGTTTCTGACAGACCATGTTCAATATAGGCTGTAATGAATTTGAATAGGAAATGTAGCTAAATGAATAGAACATTTTGTAATTGACAAGGTTAAAAATTATTATTTTTAATTGAATCGATAATTGTGTTGTCTAATGTGTGTGTGCATATAATATATATAATGTATGCATGTATATGTATTCTCATGAGGGTGAATGCCCCCAGACACTTGGAAAAATGGCAACAGATGCACTCAAACACACACGTCATCGTTTGACAGTGCACCTGTAATGCCAGATCCTTTTAAACAAATACCGATAAACAAATGCCACAAATCTGAGATTTCTGAGAAATTTAGCACTGCTTATGGGTTACCTATACAAGACCAAAAACGTAGCTGAATAAACACTGACACTGCTGCATCTGTGCCACTAGATGACAGTATAAACTCTAAGAAACACTCTTCAGGTGATATTTGAGGCCAGGATTTACCAAAAGTTCAGTATTGCTTTGATGTTATCTAAAACAGGTCATTGCTACAGATGCATTTACACTTTGAATACAATAATGCAGAATGCCCAAATTATTCTTGGAATGGGGCATGTGATTATAATACCAAAGGGGTCTCTGTGTCCTCTTTGTGTCTTCAGGCTGCTTGTTTCACATCTCTTGGCTTCCTGTTTATGACCATGAGCCTGACGTTCATTGGACTTGACTGGATGAGCGGAGAGAATCACAGCGTTGGTGGCCATTAAAGCACATCCACCAACATTTCAGGGTCCCAAAAGCCGAATAGCAAGAATGACGCACATCTGTGCCCCAGGTCTCGTCCCATCTGAATGGGAAAAAAATTCCAACTTCTACTTAGTGGCAAGAACCTCATCGTCAAAGGGGGCTTTGCTAAGACTTTTTTCAATTCATATTATAAGTATATTCTACTATCTATGGAAGCCGACTGGAGTCTCCTGGTGATGAGCCATCCACCCAGCATGGTATACGTCCCAGAGATTGCTAACAGGTTTTGTACCCCTATTTTGCAGGAGGAGTCAAGGAACATGTCCTGCCCATGGAAGCCCCTAAACCTCAAAATGCTATTAGCGCGAAAACACTGTGACTGTCACATAATCCAAGATATGTATATGAACAAGATATTTTCATATAATTGACTTGAATTAGTGTTAATTTTGCGATCCCATATCAACAATAACAATGGACAAGAAGGAAATTATTAGACAGTACTTTAAAAGCACTGTATTTAATGCCATGAAGTTACTTGATGCTAAATAATATTGTTTTAAATATAGGCTGTAATGGTGCGCGGTAAGTCTGTTTCATATTGCAGCACAGTGTTGATGCTACATTTTGTTTGTAACCTAACCTAAATTGGCAACGTTCAGTATATTCAAGCTATATTTTAGCTATATGGATGTAGCTTTTGACTCTGCAGGACAGTATATGGACTGGAAAGCAGAAGCTTTTAATAGGACTTGTATTACATTAAATTGAAACAATTACTGTATGATGTGATTAATGAATCTACCTTCTTGACACTTGAGTGAGTAATATGGATTCATAGTAATGTGTGAAGCAAATGCAACAAGTAGATACACTTCAGAAATAATTATTTCAGTATTGGCCATGACAGTCAGTTATCATCTGCTGTTTAAAACACAAGACACAAAAGAGGCTATGTCTACAGAGCATGGATAATTTATTAGTTTGAGTTAAAGATTTTTTCGGGCAAACAAAAAGTTCAACCAGCATTACTGAAACACCATGATGAAGACTTATACTCACTGATACAGGATGTGTGGTGTGATATAAACACAAATGTCAATATGGTATTGCATTTTTAATAAAGAAAATATTGTCAGTATTACTAATACATTCTTTGAATATCTTTTATCTTTAAGTTACATATAGTATTTATAGGACTGGTTGTTGAAATTCAATATTTGCCAGTTGGGTGGAAAAAACTGCTTAAGTTCATTGCTTCTTCCAATGAGGCAGAAGCAGAAATGTTGGAAATCACTGCCATGTTTTATTCATTTATGAACTATTAAGAGGTAGAGATCAAATATAAAGGGTTCAGGTAACAACATTTAATGATAAATTAATGTGTAACTTCTTGCATCCCCATGTTCATTCTTTGAATTCCACCCTTACAGTAAGGAGTCCTCAAGGCTGAAAAGCATAACAGTTAGAAGTTGCTGACGTTAAAGAATAAGTCCCAACCCTCTGTCTTTGTTCGCTTCCTGTCTTGATGAGGAAGTCCTCAAGCAACCATTTAGTGTTGCATTGTGTGAGCATGCCCCTATTTGTGAGACATTACATAGCCCTTTACCAAAACCTGAAAAATAATGACTGGTCCTTCAAAGATTAAGTCTCAAGAAAACAACCTAAGTGTCCTGCTGAGCTCACAGGAGAATGAGGTTCTTGTGGACCTTCTCGGGCAAAGATGTCTGGTAAGTTTAAGATGATATAAATTATGCAGTCAGGCCTGTTTTTCTGAGATTTGTAGCCGTCCAAAGAAAAAGTAAATACAATTAACCTATCAAAGCAAATACAAGAAATCAGGACCATTTGATACTGTATACTTACACATTATAGCGAAAACTATATAAATGTTCATGTATTTTACTGAATAATCTCTGCTGTTTGAAGCTTTACCCAATATGATATTTGAAATAAGCCAACAGCAATACTAATTTTTATAGATCACCAATCTTTTGAAACCTATCAAATATAAATAATATGTAAATATAAAAAAGCAACTTGGCTCAGGAGCCTTATAGCATGATACACAGATTAGCTTGATGATTTTGGCTTGAAGATTCAACAGGAAACCTAAATTTTCCACATCCTGGGGAGGATCCCTACACCCTTCATCTAAAAAATTTACATAATGTATTTTTTGCTTAGTGCTGTGTAAAATTACAATAGGAGCTTTTATCATTGTCAAAACAAGACTGCACAAGACTATAAACTTTCATAAGAACAATGTTTAAGATTTCACAAAACAAAAATCTAGAATGCCTTCTAGGGCTAAGAATGCCCTTTGTAGTTTGAAGGCTTAAAACCAGCTGTCACAAATTTGTGTACTACCTTAAAGGGAATGTCAGCTGAAAATTATTCAAAAAAACTGGGTGAAGCTAAATCAAGTAAAGTTTTATTTATTTTGCACATTTTGTACACAGGGAAATTCAATATACTGGACGAGAATAAATAAAATCCAGTGTGTTAAAAAGAACAGAAGTAATACAAGAAGTAGACATATATAAAAGAAGCAATGCATAAAAACATAAAACTACAGTGTGTTATTTTTGCTCACACTGGATATTAAATTAAACAGTGACTATGAGGTGTATACTGTCAGCTTTAATTTGATGCAATTTACATCTATGAACCTTGCAGGAATTACACATAGTCCCCCACATTTAAGGCAACCGAAAGTAATAGTAAAGTAATAGCACCATAGAACCATATTTAGTACTTAGTTGGATATCCTTTGAATTCAATGACGTCTGCGTCTGAAGTCTGCGATCCATACACATCACCAGACACAAGGTTTCTTTACTGGCATTTCAGCCATCTTAAGTTCCTGTTTGTTTCGGAGGCTTTTAGTGTTTGGTCTTCAGCAAGTTAAACACATGCTCAATTAGGTTCAAATCGGGTGACTCACTTGGACAGTCAAGAATATTTCACTTTACGACCCTGAATAACCCCTTTGTTGCTTTAGCAGTATGGTTAGGGTCATTGTCCTGCTGTTTTAAGGCATTTGGTTGCATCCGAGCAGAAAAAAATCTTTTGTACACTTCATCCTGCCGCTGTTGTCAGGAATCACATCCTCAAAAAAGACAGTAGAGCCAGTTCTAATAGCACTACAAGCCTTAGCAATAACACTACCTCCCCCATGTTCCACAGATGAGGTGGTATGCTTTGGATCATGAGTTGCTGCCCATCTGTAAAAGGTGGCGTTGTGAGTTCAGGCACAGATGAAGAACACAGACACACAGGAACAGAGCTGCTTTCGAAGCGATCTTTTGCTTGGCGTCGTTTAATTCCAGAACAGAATATACATGGTATTTCCAACAAAGAGCAAACTCTACATCTGAACCAACGTTCATACATTCAAATAATGTACGACACTTGAGCCACCCCAAACCCACACACATATATCCTCTCCCCAGGTGCAGCTGATGAGCCATTAGGGCTTGATTGGGTACAGGAGTGTGACTGGGGTGCGCTCGAGGCTGGGAGAATCGCATGCCCGGACGTTACAACATCTTCCTCTTGAACAGGGAAGATGTACTTTTTAGCTAAATGTAACCTGGCTTACCAGTGGTTTGCATCTTGGGATGAACCCTTTAAAGGTATGCTGCTGTAGCTTCCATCCTGGAGTTAAGTTGTTTTTTCGGTCATCCACTACAGTTGGGTTCCATGGTCTACCAGGTTGTTCGCTATTGCTAAGCTCACCAGTGCGTTATTGTAAAATATAAAATTTAAATAAAGTACATTGACACTAATATTTTGGCTGTCTCTGATTGTTTTATTGAGATTGTTTTTCACAATGGCCTGCTTTACTGGCATCCACTTCTTTACCAGAGGGGGAAAAGTCTTACTTTAGAAATTTCAATTATAATGTAATTGAAATCACCTGCTTAAGTGAACAAGTAGAAGGGAAACCTGGCAGGACTTTCTGAAGTCGGACACATAAATGGGACACGTAGAATCTCCTCTAGACCTTTTAGTAGCTCACTTGTGCATGAACTAGCAATGCAACAACACACACACTCCAAAAATGGATGAACTACTTTTGGTCCATTAAATTGGGGGACTATGTATAAATAGTGCTGTACTTGCATGGTTCACTTGAAAACTCACAAAATAAGATAAGTCTGTTCTTTAATAGATAACAATCATTTAATTCTATTATTTAACTAATGTACTTCAGTTATAAATAATAATAACATAATAATCAATGTCCGAATACTTACTTACTTACAGACCTTACACGATGATGTAAATTTGGTAAAAAAACAACATTTCAAGCATTTTATAAATATTTTAAAATAAGCAACAGCAGTTTGGGCACACATTACAGAGTACGACTGGGTGCATAATGCCTAAAACGGCTTTGCCATATTTTGATCTACACATTAAGAAACCAGTGATTTAAAACTTAGTAGTAGGATCTTAAAATCTATCCTTGCAGATTCAGTGAACGGATTTAAGAATAAGTGTACTGTATGTAATGTGCTGGGATTTCCTAGTTCTAGAAAAAATCCAGATATCATTTTGGGAGACCAGCGATTAGACTATTGCTGTAGTCTCTTCTTTTTTTACTCTTAATAATTTGGTTTCCTGTGTGCAGACCCTGGCTACAGCAGTGGTTCAGCTGTGGATGGCACTGCCTGATAATCCAGCTCAGTGGAGTCTTCAACACACAGGAGTTGTTTGCTTTGTCAAGGACAACCCACAACGCTCCTACTTCATACGCATTTTCAATATTACGGTTCTGCTGTTTCCTCTTCAATAACAATATTTGTCATAGTGTAGTCTAACTTCAGCAGGATTTTTGCTCCTCTGTGCACATTATCAGTATCACAGAACTCTGTCACTCATTGAAAATGTAAATTATTCAATTTAAATGCATAGAAATTCTAGAAAGCTTAATATTGGTATTTCCTATGAACATATGCTTTGTTGTTTCTAGAAAGGAAATCAGCTATGGGAACAGGAGGTGTACAACCAAATCATATATCTCAGTCCCAAGACCTTTTTCCATACCTTTGCAGCTGATGTGAGTATATCATAACAAGATACTATAAGATACTATAAGAAGATCTATGTATGTGTACGTATAGTATGTATTAAGGGTATACCAAAAATAAGTTGGAAGTAGTAGTTGGAATTTAATGCTGTGTATCAATATTAATATTGTATCGACGATTCTCCTCTCCGCTGTCTCAATGGCAGGGGCCATCACAACACACTCACTATCCCAATTCTGTCACTACAAAAATGTCAATTAGTGACGTTTAGGTAGATTGGATATACAAAACAAGAGTTTATTTGCTTCCATCGATCACACATGCTAATTCGTTGATATCTACTGTACCTGTTAGTGATGTGCGGGTTGGGTTTCCTGCGAAAGCCGCTGGTCGCACGGGTTTGGGTAAGCTTACCAAAAAATATCGAGTGTGGGCGGGTCGGGTCCTAACCTCAAACAACATAAGTCTGCACAATTTCAATTTGGAATGTGCCAAAAATAAACACTCATAGATTACATGTATTTATATATTAACTTATACTGAGCCAGATTGAACATTGCAATTTTAGAAATTGTGAATATATAACAGGGGCCCCATAGAAACCAAAATAAAATGATATGCCCATACAGGACTGTCAGGTGGGTCTGAACTTTGCCACCGAGGAGGAAGCCGGAACGTTCCAAGTCACTGTGAAGGAAAAGATCAGTCAGAGGGCCAATCGTCAAGGTTAGTCATTCACTTGTTACATAATAATATCCAAGCACAAAGAAGACTTAATAGTCTTAGAGTAGATGCAGCTGTGCCAATGCTAACCTTAGGTAGCACAGTGACTGGGGGAGCAGTGCCAGGTAGAGTAAAATAGCTTATTCTGTACCTACGAAACGACTTAAATCTCCACCTCACATACACTACTTAAAAACATTTGAAAGATAAATATTAATATTAATACATTTTATGAATATGAATCTTTATATAAAAGCTTTTGCTTAGTGTTCATTTAAAGATGGGGTGGGAAAATAAAATGCTGCTTCCTGTGATATTAGAAAGCTAATGTGCAATCATTAATTCTATTATCAAGATAAAGATTGGTAAAAAGGTAATTAAATAACACTCCCCAATCACCTATATATAGCTTGTTTAGAAAAATAACTGGATCGGTGCAGAGGGGCACTAAATCCAAAAACAATGCAGACAACAATGCCCGCACCTGAGTGCTCATCTTGCACTCCACTTTTCCAAAAAAGCTAGGGTGACATCAAGATTCTGTGGCAGCTATACCACAATTGAGACACCACAATTCCCTTTTTTATTTTAAAGAAGGGAATTTGGTGTGACAGTATGACTCATCTCATCTCATCTCATCATCGTCCGCTTATCCGGAATCGGGTCGCGGGGGTAGCAGCTCCAGCAGGGGACCCCAAACTTCCCTTTCCCGAGCCACATTAACCAGCTCCGACTGGGGGATCCCGAGGCG
>JAOEHI010051335.1:2220-15199 GCA_025447815.1 Percopsis transmontana | reverse complement strand
GGCGCTGAAACACTCTTAACACGATTGGCGCTGAAACACTCTTAACACTATTGGCGCTGAAACACTCTTAACACTATCGACGCTGTAATATTGCTGCAGAACTGTTGACATGGCTATATTTAGCTTACTGTCTATAAAATAAACGTGTGAAAACAGCCCTGACATTTAGTTTGTTTTGTTGTCTGCTTGTCACATACTGTGATAACACTACCAGTGGTGTGTTGACCATCCAATGAGGGATCTGACGGCCAATAATGTCTGAATGTCCCGCTATGAGTGCGGCCGGTTGCATTTTCAGACAGTTTCAGACACTCCGATGGACAATGTGAAAAAGTGCGAATGACTGGCAAATGACCTTCTGTAATACACATGATCCATCTTACAGTGCGAATACTATGAATACTAAAATAACAATTATAATATAGTTAGCAAATAAATAAATAAAAATATATAAGTAACAAAATTGATGTTTTATTAACTTTATTATTTTTAAAAGACATGAAATGCTTTGATAGAAATAGATCGAACTTAACTATAGTTGAATGTAAAGAGTAAAGCAGACCTTTTACATAAGATACAATCTATTATGCCATGTACAGGCCTCTCAAATGACAGCATACTTACAATTATTTCACATTGGATAAACATTAAACATATCAGATAAATGCAATGTGTTAGATATAGATATACTGTATAGATACATTCATTTTCCAACCTTCTTTTGCGCCACCTTAAAATCAATCTTAAATATTTGTTCTAGGCTTCCGGCCTCCTCAGTATCAGAGATTGCATTCCACCGCACAGACAACAGAACATATTCAGATTATAACAACTTCAACTGAATCCATTCACCTAAATAAAACATTTCACTGTAAAAAACAAAACAAAAACTGTTGTTCAACTTAACTTGGGCGACATACCCAAGGGATACGTCATATCGTATCACCAAGATGCAAACGTGAAGAAAAGGTAGTCTGTTGGTCTGTAGAATTTCTTTTGGTTTATGCACATTTAAAATGTGACACTGTGTGATTTCAGTTTAATAAATTCAAGCCCAGACCATATTTGGTGAATGGCAGTGTTTCAGGCGGAGTACTGTTGTCTCTCTGCTTGGTCAGGTGACCTTGTTGCCTTACCTGGTACGTTCAGCTAAAAGGAAACCCTAGAGGCAACACGGACAGTCTCCACCCAGCCTTCACTCCTCCCTCTTCACGATGGAGCACCAGGACTTCTGGCCCACCCAGAAGCCCGGCATGATCTTCTGCTTCAGGGAGCCTCTGATTCTCTGCAGGAGCTTCACCTCCCTCCGCCCACTGCCCCCCTCCCCCCCCTCCCCCCCCTCCTCCTCCGTCACCACGTAAAAGGCAAGGACACCGGCCGGCTGGTCCACGTAGATGCCGATCCTCTGGCTGTGCGGGACGTCCCGGATCTCGGTGTTGACGCCGTTGAACCACACCTGGTAGTGGGAGCCGCCCCAGCCGAGGCCCCAGGACTCCTCGTTCTCCCCGAGGCCACACGGCCCGTCGCTGCCACGCCGCCCGGAGCCCTCGAAAGCCACGCCCACCACCACCCAGCCCGAGTACTCCACCTCCCAGTAACCACGGAAACCTAAGATCCCCTCCTTGCAGAGGACCTTGGCCCGAGAGAGAGAGGGAGAGAGAGAGAGAGAGAGAGGGAGAGAAGGGGAGAGAGAGAGAGAGAGAGGGAGAGAGTGGGAGAGAGAGAGAGAGAGAGAGATTGAGAGAAGGGGAGAGAGAGAGAGAGAGAGAGGGAGAGAGGGGGAGAGAGAGAGAGGTAAAACAGGGAGAGGGAGGGAGAGAGAGAGAGATAAAACAGGGAGAGAGAGAGAGAGATAAAAACAGAGAGAGAGAAAGGGAGGGAGAGAGACAGAGAGGGAGGGAGAGAGAGAGATAAAACAGAGAGAGAGAGAAAGGGAGGGAGGGAGAGAGAGAGAGACAGAGAGGGAGGGAGGGAGAGAGAGAGATAAAACAGAGAGAGAGAGAGGGAGAGAGGAAGGGAGAGGGAGAGAGATAAAACAGAGAGAGAGGGAGAGAGGAAGGGAGAGGGAGAGAGAGAGATAAAACAGAGAGGGAGAGAGGGAGAGAGGGAGAGGGAGAGAGAGAGAGATAAAACAGAGAGAGGGAGAGAGGAAGGGAGAGGGAGAGAGAGAGAGAGAGATAAAACAGAGAGAGAGGGAGAGAGAGAGATAAAACAGAGAGGGAGAGGGAGGGAGAGGGAGAGAGGATTAACACAGCTGTTGTCATGACAGGGTCAGAGGGGACAAATATCAAATCTAAAGGTAATGTTGAATAAAGATAAACTACAAAGTAAGGTTCAAAAATCCAAAGCATGATATCCCCTCATATGCTCTTAAACTCTCTCTGAATAATAATCTGAATGAATGTAGCACGTTGTAATGTGCCACCACATTAAGTAGCATGGGTGGTCATGCACAGTCTCACGCACATCCGATAACTTAACTGATGCACTAATTATATGTTTTGGGTGACAAACACCTTTAATTATTATCCGCATCAATAATAATAGGCAATAAATAGAGCGACAGGAGCCCGGGGCCAGAGGAGTGCATGTACAATGCACAATACCAGCGTCTCTTTTCCCGTTAACCTGCCCAAGTGTTTGTTGACATTGATTTGACGTCTCGACTCTATCCATTCGTTGACCCTGAGCAGGTTATTTCTCCAAGAAGAGCATTAGAAAGACCTCTTTTAGAACGTTACCAAGTTCATTTCACTTAAAAGCATACACTTTTATACTTGAGTAAAAGCAATGGAAATGTTACTTGAAATGTACGTATATATATGTGTGTGTGCGTACGTGTACACGCACATGTACACACACACACATATATATACGTGCGCGCTACGTGTGTTGGCGTGCTGAGGCATGCACCTGTGGGGCGTGCTCGTATCTCTCCGGGCGGTCAAGGACTGGACAGGTGACGTCATCGGTCATGCGAGACACTTTGGTCGCTGCCTCCGTGATCCACAGCGTCTTATTGGCCGTCTTGTCGTCCAGGGAGACGCTGAGCCAGTCTGGGGGTGGAGGGTACAACATCAGAGCCATGCAGGGGACAGGGGTCTGACCACAAGGCTGAGCTACACGGCGGCTCTTTTGTCTCTTACGTTTCAGCAGCTCTGCCCTGCAGGAGGGATCGGGGATGTTGGCCTCGTAGACTGGCATCCCGTCTGAGCACAGAGGGAAGGTGGGGGGGTTTAAAACAGGCCAGGGTAACGTGATAATGACACCTCCACTGTCTTGTGCTAGCAACAGGGATTAGCAGAGGATTTGAAACTAAACACGACCCAATCCAGCCCGTTAGAGGTAAGCTTCGTAGACCATGTTCTCCGATCACGTACGAGACTCACGGTGTGTAAAATGTGCCTCATGCAAAGTCTTACCCACAGGAGCAGCATTTCCAATTTAGACGGTATTTATGTGAAACAGTGACAAGCATCCGCATGAACCGAACCCGCAGGACACTCCATTTAGCTTGGACAGTGTTATGGAGTTTAAAACAAGAATCTGTGACATGTTATTTAAGGCGACCATAAAGTCTTGTTATAGAAATGATCAAAGTGTCCATGCTGTAGAAAAGAGTCCCCTCTCACCAGCTCTGTCGGTTGCAGGCATGATTGTAGTGGCTGAGGTGCTGGTCGGCATCTCAGAGACTCCCCACTCTAGACTCCCTGTTGCTGCTGTCAGCTGTGCAGGCTGGGGCTGTAGGCACTGTGTAAACTGCCTTTATATACCCCGAGGATCGCAGGGGCATTATAGGCTCCAGGGGGCCCCGAGGTGGCCTTGTATATTAGCGTTTTGGTCAGGTATTTAATGATCTCAGCGGTGGGCGTCGCGGTGGAAGCAGCAGTCACATGCTTCTGATGGTGACCTGGTGACCCAAATCTATGAGCTGTATAATGTTGTTCTAATGGTTTCCCCTGCAGGCAAGATCCCGCGGCAGAAATGCACAGCCCTCTGGGATCCGGGCGATTATGTAAGACGATACTACCCGCTCGCTCTCTGTGAACACTGTGTTCTTGGAAAACCTGTTAAGAAAATAGAAACTTGTTTCAGAGCAGATTGACGTTGTTGCTGGTGTGTGGGACCAACGGACCATCTAAGGTAACGGAACAACTTGTTGAAGCTAGGAGCAGAACTGGGTGGCTGTGAGCTGGTGCTGAAGAGACTTAAATTGTCACCTCGGTTCGGACCAAATCTTAGATGTTTTCATCAGTGGCTTGGCAGGGACTGTTAACTAAGGACTCTTGTGTTTGTGGTAAAGTAATGATTTGATCAGAATTAGACTTGGTGAAGTGCACTGTAAAAAAAAAAGGCAAGCAAAGAAGGGTTTTAATTCATTTGCTTTCTATTTATTTCTGTTGCATTTAAACCACGTGTATTGAAGCAATGAGAATGTGTGAGAGCCAGAGAAAGACGAACACGTGCTATAAAAAGATATAGTACGGCCTTCCATAGTGTCATCATGTTACACTGCAACACATCTATAAACATGCATTATAACATGACGGGATTGTGTCCTCCTTCCCTTTCCGCACATTCTCGTAGGTCTCCACGGCGACCTTGAGGGATGGATCGGTTTGCGGTTGCGGTGGCAGGTCGGGGCGCGGGGCGCCCCCCGCCGCCTCTCCCACGGCGTAAACAGTCCTAGCCTTGGCAGGTCAGGATGCCCCGGGGAGCCGTGGGTGCAGTGGCCTTGGCTCCAGGGGGGGCTTGGCAGCGTGCCGTGCTTGTAAACACCTCTGGGAGGCCGCGCTGGCAGCAGGCCAGGTTCCTACAACCGGCGGGCACTGTGCCTTTCAAGCTGAGCCCGTAAGGTGGGCGTGAGGCTAAATAGCGGCGGCGCTAATGCGGCCTAAGTGTGATGCTTAACAATGTTTTGGGCTATCCAGTCTTTGACTTTGACTTTGGGTGGCACGGCTGTTATTTAATGACCGCTCCGTTTCATTCATGCTATTGGAGCGAGATGTCCTGTTAACAATCTTGTTTTGTTTGGGATAGGATACTGATAGGATACCTTCCTTTCATTACCTACATTAGGTGCTTAAATGTATCATAATCCTAAATTACATCTGCACCGTAGTTCCTGGGATTGTAACTAGAAACAATCAGCAGAAATCAAACCCAAACAAGCTGTACAATAAACTATGGCCAGTGTGCACTGAAAACAGTCACAATAAACGTCTGTTTGTTCAGTCTGTTGCATTTGTACCTGAATATGACGATGGTTTAGGTACACAGAAGGCTTTTGAACGGATGTCATCATGTGAAGGAAACACCTTGCTTTGTAGCCAGTGATCTGTGCACTCCACATACACACCTGTTGCCTTTGTAGGTACATGCATTCTTGTGTGTCTGTTTATATATTACTGCGTATGTATGTTTGTGTGTGTGTGTGTGTAAGAGCGTGTTTGTGTGTGTACGTGTGTGTGAGTGTATAGTGTGTGTGTGTGCGTGTTTGTGTGTGTGTAGTGTTTGTGTGTGTGTGTACAGTATGTAAAGTATGTGTGTGTGTGTGTGTGTGTGTGTGTGCGTACAGTATGTACAGTATGTGTGTGTCGTGCGTGTGACTGGGACAGTCCATATGGCTGACCTGTGACCTGTGACCTGTGACCTGTGACCTGTGAGGTGTCCAGACAGCGGCCAGGCAAGAGCATGCTGATTCTCTGTCCACATTACTATATGCTACTGTGCAACATGTTAACATGTTCTGGTGACGTCTGTCCTGGTGGAAGGCTGTTACTTTAGCTGGAGTGGAATATATGATCCTGCAATGTGTAATGAACAATGTGCACAATGGGATTCTCACAAGAAAAGATCTCTCACTATACTATATATACACCGTATACATGGCTATATATGTCTATACATGTCTATATATGTCTATACATGTCTATACATGTCTATACATGTCTCTATATGGCTATATATATCTATACATGTCTATATATGTCTATACATGTCTATACATATCTATACGTGTCTATACGTGTCTATACGTGTCTATACATATCTATACATGTCTATATATGTCTATACATGTCTATATATGTCTATACATGTCTATACAGGTCTCTACATGTCTATACATGTCTATACATATCTATACGTGTCTATACGTGTCTATACGTGTCTATACATGTCTATACATGTCTATACATATCTATACATGTCTATACATGTCTATACATGTCTATACGTGTCTATACGTGTCTATACGTGTCTATACGTGTCTATACGTGTCTATACGTGTCTATACGTGTCATAAACATAATAGTTTTACCTACAGTAAGTAGTCCCTTCACCACGGAGGACCCAATATGTACATCTTACAGTCACTAAGATCAATAGAATCTTAGTGACTGTATACGTGTCTATACGTGTCTATACGTGTCTATACGTGTCTATACGTGTCTAGACATGTCTAGACATGTCTAGACATGTCTATATAACCGGGTGGTAGGTGGCAGGAAGGAGTCCTTGTTGCACCAGGTTCGTACTGATCCGTACTGTGATCCTCACATCAACACCAACACAATAGTCTGAGGAGGTCAAACAGGATTTGCAAAGGTCAATCAATACCCCATGGTTTGTTAGACATGTTACAATCCAGTTCCATTGTACTGTATCTACTACTATCGTTCACACTACTATCTATGTGTGAACGTACAGACCTCCATTGTGTCGAAGCCCATGCAGAAGCCAAGGTTTGCTCCTGCTCTGGGAGTCCCAAACTAAAACAGGCTTCCAGGACGAGGGGAACAAGCTTTTACTTAATTATGGAATTCATTGAATGTGACACATTGATATTAGGCAGAATAGCAAGCTATGAATTAAGTTGTGCTACTGTATATTATATTATTATATATTATTGTTATCAACTTGTCAATCTTCCATTTAACATTCCATAAGGGAAACAACGAACGGCGAGTTCAAAACCTGGTTAACAAGCCCTGTAGAACCAGATCCAACTGTTTGGAGCATTTCAATTGGGATGCTTTGTGCAGTGTCAGGTTGTAATGAGGACAGACAAAGTAGGTATTTTCATCACCTTGTGCTATATACAGACGGGCTTAACATTGCCAAGCAGCTGCCAGTCAACAGACAGATAAATATTGCCTCATTTGGACATGTCCGCTGGTACTTTAATACCTAAAATCCCCACTGTGGCCAAAACAATAGCCCTCTGCCACTGTTGATAGATTGCTTCAATACGCCGTGCTAATGATCAACTCTTCTTCTCTTCTTTCATACTGGGACTACTGGCTGTCCCCTTGGTGTGACGCTCGAAAGACATTATAACATGAACTGTAGCTTCAAGTTTTTATTTCTCTGCGTTGTATCCACATCCAGCTTGTTGCCGACATATCTTGGACATCAGCGCTTGTCAACGGGGAGACTTATTGGGAACCTGGAAAAACAAACACAGAGTTTTTACCAGCCAGAACCGCCGGCCAACACAAGCTTTGTCAGTGACCCGAGATGACTCACATGACTGCATGAAACCGCTATGGTATTTCAGAATTGAGTGAGCGGATATTTGATAGGCAAAGCATTTAATTTATCTTGGCGGTTGATGAGCTGGTAATACTACTGGGATTAACCATCCCAGCAAGAGCCCTGTAGAGTACTATGCTACGCGTGACAACGAAGTATTCATTACAGAAACCGTTTAACAGGCTCACAGGGGCAACCAATTTATATAACTATAATTTCCATATTATTACCTCCGTGAGTTACTAATTGGCCCAGCTCATTACCACTGCATGTTACTGGTGTTGCTGGATCTCTTATCGTCTTAATCTAAGATGATAGTCAAAATGATGACAGTCAAAATGTCTATGAAAAGAAAACAGAAATGATTTACCTGCGGGGAAATACAAATATCAAATATTGAACAGTAACTTCAGTGAGGTTTTATCCTTTTATCTTCCACTTTTCTTTTTATTATTTATTTTAGATCTAGTCCTAAATATCCAATTGGATTAGGTTAAAAGGTACACTCACATAATTGCGCTTGCGGTTCAAATCAGCGTTACAAAAACCTTCTTGTTTGATACTCAGATAACACAAGTGGCCAACGCTTATCTCTACTCCTTCCCCTACATATCTCATACAGTATGCTAACACCATTCTCTACCCCTCTCCTGGTGCGTTGTGGATATGTACAGTCGAGGAGAGGAGAATATAGGATTGAGAAATAATAGATTAGAGTAGGTACTTCCTCATAGCTAAACAGATTATAAACATGGAATAAACCTGCTGAAACCTGTTTTGTCTCAGATAAGTGTCTCAGAAATATTGTCAATCGTATTTAATTCCAGGCGGGAATAGTGTGTCATTACAAACATTTTCCACTGAAGATCTTGCAATGCGAGGTGCATTTCTTCCGGAGGTGAACCCCCCACCAGGCCGGCTGGTGGGGGGCTGGCACCCTGTTAGGGTGCCAGCCATGCTGCATTAGCACACAGGGCAACCTGCCGCTTGGCAGCGGAGACTCACTCATCTCCCCGAGCCACTCATTCGATAACACGCTGTGAGGCTATGCTTCTATTAGTGGGCCTCCTGCTCTGGTGGGACTGGCATGGTAATTCCAGCCTCCTGGAACCCTCCGCCCGGAGGCTACAGGAGGCAAGTGTTGGTGGGAGTGATGATCTGACAGACGCAGATGTGTTTCTAAGTATACGCTCCTTTGAGCGATGGTGCATTCATCATTAGGAGAAGACAAACCTGACCTCTCACATACGGTTAAACATACGGTTAAGTATTTAGAGCAACCTTAAAGGAAGGTAATACTCCACACAACAGCATGAACTTATTGGAATAGGTCTTCTAGTGAATGAACTAGTTCAGGTTGATAACGTCACCTCTGCTTTTGGGGGGGGGGGGGGGGTTGAATACTGTAGTTGCATCACTGCAAGGATATGGCGTTGGTTCTGATTGGTCGACTCCTATCCTAGCTTTTATCTTTGAGCATCTGATGTGCCTTGGTCAGTGATACCGCAAATTGGTGTAAGGATGTTCTTTTTGCTTCCTGTAACTCCAAACATCATAGCGCCTTTTACAAGGTTCATGAATCTAGAGAATCTTTTTCTCCACTAAGTGCAATATATAGACATGATTAAAGCGCTTATCAGTCGTGTAGAGAACCATCGACCAATCAGTGTCCAAGTGGGTAGTTCAGTTGGTGCCAACAGCAATTACGTGTTCGGAAAATGTCCATTTACATGTACAGCATTTAGGCAGAGCTGGCAATATCAGGATGGTTTTACCAGCCCCGAAAACGTAACCCAGCTTCCCTACTCCCCATATAGAGAGCTGAAGTCCCATCACCATTTCTTCTAGTTTGTGGACTTGTGGGGCTGGGGTCCAGACAACATCAGTCCCAAGGCTTGCGTCGGGCAGCTAGCCGGAGGGTTCCAGATCCTCCCAGACTCTCTCTGGACGACCTCTCGCATTGTTCCGGTGCTCAAGAAAGGACAGATGGCCCAGACTGCAGCACATCCGACCAGAAACTCCCTTAACACGCGCCCTTGCAGCCTTTGTACCAGGCCCATGTTGGCGTGGAGGATGCCACCATTTCCTTGGACCTGCTCCACAGGGTCACTCTTGTTCTCTGTGAGAGTCGTGTTCTTCTCCAATGCCTTCAGCACCACGGGACGCCTCTCTGCTGGCAGAGAAGCTCTCACAGACGCAGGTGGACCATGATCTTGTTGCCTGGACGACCAACTACCTCTGCAACAGGCCCCAGTGTGTGTTGGTCCGCGAGGCAGCCGGTCAGATGGGGTGTTGAGCAGCACCGGTGCACCCCAGGGAACCGTACTGTAATTACACTGTGTTTACTATACTGGACTGCACTACTGTAATGCCTCACTACTGCCCCACGGTGGTATCTACCAGTACTGTACACCCATATTTTGGCTAGGAGTTGATGGCAAAGTAGAAAATATCCTCCCTCTCCCGCTCTCAAACTAGCTTAAACGTTAATGCTGGGCTACATTACATAGCATCCGTGGCCATCCACAAACATCCTTATTGTTAAACCAAACTGCTATTGCATTTGTCCCATGACGTAACACAGGAACATAATTACCCCATACATACCCTGTTCCCAGACGCTTTCTACAGTGAATATGAAAACACGCATTACGGCCTGTAAGGCCTATACCTGTAAGCATCCCTGAACAAGATGTCTAACCCTAACCATTATCCCTACCTGCTCCCAATTGTACTCACTGAAAGTCACTTTGGATAAAAGCATCTGTTGACCTGATTGTTATCCAGGATATGAATGTATTATAAATAAATAATATATACTGTGTAATTTCAATAAATAATAAGAATAGTATAAAAAAGTACTATGTACATGTTCTCATTTTGTCCTGTCAATCATCTTCTTAGAATATCTTCCTCCATTTTGAAACGGCACCTGACTCACTTTGAGCTGAAGCTGAACCCGGGCCAACTTACAAAATATTCCGTGTCACATGTTTTTCCCTTGAACACTTTACCAACGTGAGAGATGAGATTCTACTCACTTCCCGTTGATGGTGTCCCCCTAATGTCCCCTGGGGTGACGGCGTTGACAACAGCCAGACGCATCCCACTAAACCGTCCTTCCAAGAGGGATTGAGCCCATCTTCAGCCTTTTCTCAACAGACTCACTCCTCGGGTTACAAGGATCTCAGAGTATCAGGCGATGCCTGGCTGCTGTCTATCAGTCAATGTCGAGATCCTAAGATCCCTTGGGCTCCCTCCCCCACATCGTCCTGTCTTGGGGTATAAAGGGCCAGCCCAGGTTCAAGGCGTCGCACATTTTCTGGGGATACGTTCTGAGGGAGCACATTTTTCCTCCTGTGGACAGAAGGACGCGAAACACACAAGTCTCACGATGCCTTCACAATCTAATGGCGCGAGGATTCTCTCCAAGGCTGATAAACCAGGTATGGGCACTGCAGAGCATCCGTAAAGAAGTCACATTTTAAGGAAAATTGTTCGTCAGGAGAAACATGTGTGTCCTTCAGCTATAAGGCATCCTGAAAATGAATCCTTTTTACAAAGGCTCACCTTGCATGGACACGGCTGCATGGTGAGCCCGTTGCATTTGAGTCTCCAAGGATATCTGTGAATATGAATATGATATCTGCAAAGTCAGTTACAACGTCTGATTTGTCAATAATCTTATCTATTGGACGGTAGCAGCTTTAGGATTTTGCTCTTGCTGTGACTGAGATATTTTGCACATTCTGATGCTAATAGTGAATCAAAAATGCACCCAATATGTAGCGGATCTTTGGGAAAATAAGGCGTACGTTTTATAAGATCAGCTCCAACATCAGTCAAACAAACAACACCAATCACAACAACTAAATGTAGAAAACCCCTGAAAGTTTAATCATTCATTATTAATAATATTGTTCGAATAATAATATTATCTAATATTTTTCATCACCAAAGACATGAATGGATGAATGAACTTCCAGTGTCTATGTTGTTTTGTTGTTATTTACATTTACAGCATTTAGCAGACACTTTTATCCAAAGCGACTTACAATTAGTGCATTTGTCAACAGTTGAACCGGTTCACCTCCAGTTTTGCAAATAAATAACATTCTCCTAGAATACGGAGAGCATCATGTAACATGTTATGTTGTTATGTTGTATTTTATTTGTCAAATTAAAATGGCATTTGAAATTGTATTTACTTTCAAACTATTTTTTTTCAGTAAAGAAATCAGATGAACCCAGCAAGCCAAAGCAGACCCCTACAGGTAGCATGCTACATACGGGTAGCATGCTACATACGGGTAGCATGCTACATACGGGTCGTATGTTACGCTGTTAAGTAAGTTGCACTATATTAATCTACGCTATCTTCTTTTTTTTGTTACAGAGAAACTTCCCCTTTACATCCCAAACATCCCAGAACCGACATGCAGAGCTGAACTCATCAAGTGTAACATTCTAATATCACTTAATCAAATACTGTACTCTTTTCTCACCAAGTCTAACATTCTAACATGCCATTATTTCACCATGTCTCTGACTAAGGACAAAAAATATATATACATTGCTTGATTTTTTTTCTCTAGACTGGATCAACCTGTCACTGGACGACAAGACGGCCAATAGGATGCTATGGATTTCGGAGGGCGGGTCCAAGGTGTCTCGCAAGACAAAAGAAGTTTGTCCTGTCCTGGACAGGCCAGAGAGATACGAGTGCTCCCCACAAGTAATTTAACGATTTAATGATTCATTTGTAACATTTTATATACAGTACTTTATATACCTTTATAACCCTATTTTTTATTTAAACCAACCTGCTGCTGAGATGTACAGTACACCCCTAGTGGCCACTGTAGTATTTAAGCCTGCAACTACACTCAAGAATTGGGGTCAATTTATTAGATGAACATATTTTCTTTACGTGGCAAATTTCCATGTAACATTATTACATTAACCCAACTACATATGATCATGTTTGTCCAATGTAATTATATCAATTAGGTCTAACATAATTGTGTTGCATTTCTTTATTATAACACTAAATTGTGTTTTTTTTAAATTATTTTAGTTAATTGGTCCAATGTACTTTATACATGTTACATGAAAACTTCAATGTGTTAATCACATTGTTCAAATTAGATATTAATATGTACAACTGATATATTTGTATGAAGTATCGCAGGATAGTCTAGTGATGAGGGTGGTCGACTCTCACCCGAATGGTTGTGGGTTTCATCCCCAACAAGCCCGGCCTACTTGTAAGCATCCTTGAGCTGTCTAAACAGCTACCTGCTCCTTAACGCATAAACCCCTACCTGCTCCTTAACACATAAACCCCTATCCGCTCCTTAACGCATAAACCCCTACCTGCTCCTTAACACATAAACCCCTACCTGCTCCTTAACACACAAACCCCTACCTGCTCCTTAACACA
>JAOEHI010051334.1:6925-18878 GCA_025447815.1 Percopsis transmontana | reverse complement strand
TATATATGCACCGACTTTCTTTACATTTGCATAACAGACGGCACAAAAATATCATGTGTGGGAGGATTATTACTTTCATGAAGAATGTCTGGTCTGCATCATTGTCTGTTTAGTGCAAGTCTTAGCAAAACAGGCTACCAGGCCTATAAGTTAATAAGATTGCTTTATGTCCTTAAATAAATGGCATCTTAATCCATCTTTTTAGTGTGCCTTGGTGTGTTTTGTAATTACTGTCCCCACGCGTCTTTTCCATCTAAAGAATGTGCTCCCTGTTTAATTGTAGGCTTCGGAAATGCTCAGTGTGCATTGAAATTGTCATGTTCTGATCGGGATACAAATTACAGCCATACAAAAGCAATGAATTTCAATCACCCTGCTGTCTGCTCTCTAGATTGGCTCTGCGTCAAACTGTCGTTGCATTCAACCAAACATTTCAAATGGTGTGAGTGTTGAGCAAGGAGGGCATTATTCATATAGATTTAATTAATCCATTGTTAATAAAGGATGGAATCAAATACTGATATATCTATAAAAATTGAATGAAATGGACCATTAAATTGGATGAGAGAGAGTGTGTGTGCGTGCATGGGTGTTTGTTTGACCTTATATTGTAACTGTAGCCCATTTTGCACATTGCTAGCTAGTTAGATGTGTTTCTATTACTTGTTGAGACTCAGCACAGCATAATGAAAAAACAGCAACAGCAACCATATTTGTGGCTAATCGTATAGTCATGCTGAATTATTGGGGGCAGTGTGCACCTGAGAATTCCTGTTGGTGGAGAGAAGTGACCTCATTTTAACAGACTCAAGAAAACATCTTAAAAATATGTCATGTTTTTATTTCCATCAAAATACGGAGAAATCCTCAATTTCCCCCCCTGGGAACGTGCATTGTGTGTTTGTATACATGGCATATAGTGGGGTGGGGTGGAATCAAAGACTCCATATTTATCAAAAGCCGAACCCTTGTGTATTCACGGCAATGGAGTTTTTTCCCCCATAACATGTTCAGCTGGTTGGCGGCCACGGCAAAAAGGACAATCTGACGGCCCCAGTGCTCTGTTGTTTACGCTGACACCCTGCCTGTGGGATTCTGCCAAACATGACAGAATAAAGCTTTCTTTAAGCCCTTAATATATCCTCCTCCTGTTCACAGATCTATTTGAAATGACTAACCCTCGGCGCACAGCGGGCCGAAAAGCCACGAGGAAATCTCTGCCTCGACTGTTAATGACACCGCCTGGATCAATCCCCTCTCCTTCGCTCTCTCCCACTTCATGCTGCCTTTCTACTCACTCCTTAATCTCCCTTTTCCACGCTCTCCCCTTCTCTGATTTGATGTCTTTACCACAGCACCAAAAAAAAAAGGTGTTTTAAATTAGACAAGTCCCGTTGACCCGCGATGTGACTCCCCTAACGTTACACCGGGCAAATCGAATGGGCCAGTCTCTCCGAGTCTGTGTGCAGTGGGGTCCGATCGATTGGCATCACAGTTAATACCCTCCCTTGTTTTTGTTGAGTTGTGGAATGTCCGTCTCTTGATGGGCCCGCCCCTCGTGGCACCTCTGCTCTCCTCCTAGATCCAGGCTTTGGTTTGCCTGGAGACAGCTTGTCGATCTGCCTTGTACAAAGTGATCAGAGTCACCAACCGCAAGACCAATGGGCCCCTCCCCCACCTCCAACCCCCCGTACCGCGCACTCTTTCCTCGCGGAGGTTGACAAAGTTTTCCTGTACGTCTTAATGGAAAACACGTTGCCCGCATCGATAGATCAAACTAATCAATGGGCCCCGGGGAGCCAGACAGGATAGAGTCCCGGGACTGGAAGGAACATCTTATTGGGACTCGGGGATCGGGTTCTGTGCTTGGAAAAGGCCTTGATGTGGCATTATGGCACTCGTCAAATAATGCTAAGACCATGCTTTGAATTAGCCTGCAGACACAAACATAATTTGTACTGTATATTGTGAGAAAAGTTTTCTAGAGTATTATTGTGGGTTTCTCTCATGAGATGAATGTGTTCTTTGCGTGAAATAACACGCCTTTTTAGCCTTCAGGGTATTTCTAATAATTAACTAGGTAAATTAACTTGTAAACGAAAAATCATATACAGTACATTTCCAGTGAGACTAAGTGAGACTTTGCAACTGTGTGTGCATGCATGCGTGTATGTGTGTGTGTGTGTGTGTGTGTGTGTGTTAGCACCCACATGTGTATAGGCAAAGGGAAGCGTCTGCCAAATGACCTAATTGTAATTGTAAAGACACCCTAATTGTTGATTATTCACAAGTCAAAATGTTCTATAGCCACTGCATTTAACGTCAACAATATCTTGTAAGATAATTGTGGATCATGGCCACTTTCAAGAACACATACACACACACAAACACACACACACACACACACTGACTTCTTTTGAATGTTGACTAAACAGTAGTTCCGTTTTATGGCCACACACACAGTAATCTGTTCAGGCAGAGCCACAGAGGCTGTAAGTGATATCAGAACGTAAACATGCAGAGGTGGCATAACCTCTCATCTCGCCTCATGCTCCAGTGGCATGAGACAAGCAGCCATGCGGCAGCCAATATTACAGAGGCTAGACTCTGTTCAAACAGTCTGAGACAGTTCTGCTTCTAATCTCATTTTGCCTGGCTTGTCTGTGGAGGTTGAAAACGCCCATTGCGTAAAGTATCTGGGTGGTAATGCTATATGTATTTTTATCAATTTAAATTCATATGGCTCTGTTGGATGGCTGTGCTGTACCCTGAAGACATTATATTGGAAAAAAAAATGAATACATGAATGAACGAATAGGTTATGTATATTTAAAATAACCCACCAGGCAGAAAAGAAAGCAGTTTATGTTAATAAACTATGCCCATAACATAGCATTAGCATTCATTTGTGCCAATGATAATCATATACTATGAAACGACGTGATAGGTTAAAATGACTAAATTACATATTCTTCCAGCTGACAATCAATGATTGACATCTTCTTGTGATAAATTGCTTGCTTTTAACCTCTGACACAAACTATATGTTACTGCTAAGTGGAAACCGATACATCAACAGATGGTGTCTGTCTATGTGTGTGTGTGTGTGTGCGTGTGTGTGTGTGTGTGTGTGTGTGTGTGTGTGTGTGTGTGTGTGTGTGTGTGTGTGTGTGAGAGAGAGAGAGAGAGTGTGTGTGTGTTAATTATTCATATATACATATGTAGTACATAGTGGCCTGCTAAGTGGAAACCAATACTCGACAGATGTTAGTGTGTGTTAATTATTTATAAATACATATGTAGTATATAGTGGACTGGAGGCTCCATTACAAACACAGTTATTGCTAGTTATAGTTATAGACCTTCTGCTTCTTTCTTGTTGTAACATCATGCAGATTACAGAGGAATGAATAACGGGTTGTCCTAGATGGCGACTGGAAGTCTCGTAGGTTTAAGAAGGCTGGTCAAAACAACCGTCCCTGTTAGAATTAAGATTGACTAATGCATCAGATTATGGTAAGATGTTAAATGATCCAGAATAAGAGGCCCCCACAGTGGACCTTTCTTGGCTAAAACACATTATAACTATGCAAACAAACTGATAAACAAAAGCAATTTTTTTTCGCTGCAATGCATTTTAATGTCGGGTCCTTCGCATCTGAACAGGTTTATTCACAGTGTGAGAAAGGAAAACGTTGTGTCTTGTGTCCAAAAAAGGCACCTTTCTACTATATATGTTCAACGGTGCAACATCCCTCAGCCAGAGAACAGAGAATTAACATCTCCATGAGCGATGACAGCTCTGTAAACGTTGGTCTAATATTAATCCTCAGTGTTGGGAAGCAGCACAGAAGTCTAAATCACAATAATTACTGTCATCTGTGTCAATTTACACCGCATGACAACAGAGATATTACAAACACTGAACAAGTTAGGTAATTGTATCACAGCACATGAGTGCCTATTCATGTAGTGTCTATTATGCACTCAGTACATGCTATGAAAACAGTGTGTGTGTGTATATACAGTATGTGTGTGTCGTGTGCTAGAAAGAGTGTGTGTGTGTGTGTGTGTGTATGTGTGCGTGTGTGTGTGTCGTCAGTTGCCTTCCCTTAGTGGCATTCTCAGTGTCAGCTCTGTAGTCATTCTGGCTACAGGGATCCCGTCGCTGCGGTGGACTTACCGGCAACATGCCCCCTCTACCCCCTCCCTCCCCAGCCAGCTCTTTAATTACCCTGGCCTATTGATCCATCCAGGGACACGGCACTTTGGAGCTGGAGCTGTACCAGTTAATGACTGATTATTCCTCTCCGGACCACAGGGAGCAGGCCAGCAGCGCGGGGACACATCAGCACCAGGCCGGCATCAAAGGACCCGTCCGCACGCTCCGCTAGCTGTCCTGGGTTAAAATACTATGTTACAATTAACGATACAATTCTTTAATCCTTGTTTTACCATCTGTGAGTGCAATGCAGATGGAATTAGCATGGTGGGACAATGAGGGTTGTTTATAGGATACAATATAATACAATACTTTACAATATAATGTGATGAGATACAATACAATTCTTTTTTTTTCTTTTAGGCTCGCTTTGTGGCTGGTTTCAGTACAAAAAACTGAATGAACAGTTATGAAATATTCAGAACTTGAAGATTTGTATTGGAAATATTGCTCAGTTTTCAGACTATTTATCACTGACTGACTCATAGCTAACAGAGACAAATCATATTAAAGGCAATAACAGCCTTTCAAATTACCTTTGTAAGTTGACAGTTAGAAGAAAGGAAAGCTGAAGATGACGATGGAGAGGAAGTGCAGCGACAGCGAGGTGTGAATGCATACATTAACATTCTTCCTGGATGAGTCAGTAATGCGACACAATTGATCTGTTCTCGATAATCACCTCCCGCTGTATTACCACCCTAAATACCTCTTCCTCCTGTCTGCTTGGCATATAGCAGCACAGCAGGAAACAGAAGTACGCATGGAGATGAAAATAATGACAAAATAGAAGAACATAGGCTGCACTGAACCCGAGAAGCAGTATAAATCACCAGCAATATCTTCAATGTTTAGCACTGAGGCTCATCTTCCCCTGTCAATGAGCCATAGGCCCTTGATGTCATGTATCCTAAAATGAGAATAGGACGGGGTGATAAAATGAGAAGATTAGAGAATTCAGGTTTTAATGAGAGTCGATGATCGGCCTGCGGGGTTACTTTGAAGCAAGTCTCAAGTCGAGACGCGAGCCGGTTGGAGCTGATGGTCTCCAACGCTCGACTGACATGATAAAGTCCTTGCGTTACACTCTCTGTCATTCTCTTTGACTCTCTCTCTCTCTCTCTCTCTCTCTCTCTCTCTCTCTCTCTCTCTCTCTCTCTCTCTCTCTCTCTTATTCGCTGGGGCCAGCAGCCATCTCTATCCTGCGGCTTCATTTTTTTCCCTCTACACCTTTGGGGATATAAAGCAGCGTTTATGGGGAATGATCTTTACCTATCGCTCCTCTGGGATCCTCACGTGAGGCAGGGAGATGAAAGGATGAGTGCTGCATATTTCAGTGGAGGAGAAAGTGAAGGTGACATGGCAAAGAAAGAGAAGCGGGAGAGGGGGGGGGTGGTGGATCCTGTTCTTTCTCTGTAATCAAAACCAGAATTTTCCTTTATTAACTTTATAATACAGTGGCCACACTTGACACCTTATTAATGTGACTCAAAAAAAATAGAAAGCTACTGTATACAAAAGAAGTCATTTGTTTCACCTTCATGTTGTAATTCCATAATTCCATAAGGAATAGTTCACAAGATAAGTCAAATGAAGTCATGTCAATTCGAGCTCATTTGTACAGTGTAGCCTTTAATCATAGTTACATTAGCAAAGGGCTTAAAAATCACACATTTTACGCAGGCTTAAAAAGCACACATTTTACACTTTAATGAGCCCTTGATTCCAAGTCAGGGCACAAGCAGAGGCGCACGGCGCAAGTTCGCGGCGCAAGTTCGCGGCGCAAGTTCGCGGCGCAAGTTCGCGGCGCAAGTTCACGGCGCAAGTCGATCTTTTGGGACACGTGGCGGTTATCGGGCGCAAAAATGGCGCAGTTATAAAAGGGTTGGATTACAATATATTAATAACTAGTAGGAGTGGTAGGGGCTGTCAAAACGGCCAATCAAATCAGTCTTCATTCATTCCATTTATAGGCAGTGTGCTCTCTGTCATGGGGAACTGCCACTTTTGTAATGGACGGCGAAAGTCTTTCCTGTGCATTTCGGCACAAGCGATGTCATGGCAAGCCGGGAAAATAGCAAACATGCCCAGGCGAGAGAAGAACCACCTTGCGGCCAACGAAATTGTCACTACGTCTGTATTAGCTCTACAGCCAGTCTTGTGCCGTCCTGAACCTAGAGCCTGTTAAGTTTAACACTAAATTGGAGAAGGAAATATTTAGTAGTAAATGTGAGAAACCTTGTGTTTAAAAATGGGATTTTCCTTTCCAAGAGACAAGTTTGTGATATAACTGAAGTAGGAAATTCATTTATTTATGTCAATAATAACATTTTAGAAAGAAACGTTAGCAGATGCACAATGATAAAGAAACGTAGGGCCGGATTTACAAAAGGTTTGCGTGGGTAAAATCATGTGATATCACCCGCAAATGAACATGTAAGCTGATTTATTAACGGGGTGTAAGGAGGATGATGTCGTTCAAAAGTAAAAGATAGCACATATTGTTCATTTACTTTGCCTTACTTTGCCTTAGCCTAATGTACATGCAATTTGGGGGTTTTCAATTTGAATGTACAAAATAATGGGAGGGGAACATGCAAATATATTAATTTACTACACACTGTGATCTATCAAGCCTGAACACAATTTCAGCTGATAGCGACTGCATCCATATTTAATACGTTTGAAAGTAAGGTGCATACCGTTAAGTGTTGCGCACTGGGCCGTAGCCAGAGTTTGTCAACAGTACACATACAAACAAACGGTTGGCCTACTAGGCTACTATTATTGATTCCGTCGTCCAAAGCTGTTTTTTTAATCAGTGGCATTGTGTGAAACGTTTGCTTGGCCTTATATAAAAGAAATAACCTAGCCTTCATCATGGCCAGAGTATATTTCCAATTGCCTTTACTCCAGACGCTGTACCAGGTTGCTGTTTTGAACGTTTCTTACAGATACGTGAGTACATTTCAATTGCTGGAAATGTTGATGAGGGGTTGCGCCTTCTCTTGCGCCCTCTCACAACAAGTATAAATTGAATTAAGCATGCCCTCATCACTGAGAAGTTCTGTTATCTTTGCGAGGAGACAGGCATAATGAAAGTAGACGTAATGAAAGTAGACGTAATGAAAGTAGACGAAAGGGTTTTTTCCTATTCGTGTAAAAAAATTAACATGACTGAGGAAAACATAATGCACACATTTTGCCTCTCCAGCCATGCCATATTGGAACTGTTGGCTGAGCTAAGGGAGGATTTGGAGCCTGTTAGAGTCACGCAATACCTCCCATGCCCAAACTTCTTGCAACTCTTAATTTCCTCGCTTATGGGTCATTCCAGTGTACTGTAGCTGTTTCTGCTGCGGTTGCCCAAAGTATTCCCAAGTACTTAGTGAAATCTTACGCAAGATACGGTACATACAATTTCCACCTACTCAGGACGCACTGAATGAAACCATGGCGGAAACCATTGTGTTGTGTTTACAATTACCCTTCTGGTGCGGAGTGTCTCACATTCCTCTCTACTCCTCCCTCTACCCTTCTCTTTATGACCGGCTGCACGTTGGGAATCAAACTTTTTGAAGAATATGAAAAATTGTAGATGCATTGGCTCAGGTTGCCAATGTTTGACTGCAAATACTCGCTATGTCGCCAAGTATTTTATCTTTGGCCTAAGGGACTTGTTCAGTAGAATCAGCCTCTCAAATAATGTCCTCAACCAATGGTTTATATTTAGTGTTTATGGTAATTTCAGACATAACACCGCCACTGAGTCCCTAGTTGCCGTGGCAACTGCTCACTGCAGGTTTCCCAGTGTCAAACACTTGGAATGACTTAAAAACCCAAATGGGATATTACAGCACTTCAAATGCCTGAATTGAATTCTACTCTTCCTGAACATTAATAACTCATGCCATGCTTAATTACTCTCTCCAAACCAATTTACATACTGTACTTTACACCAACAAACTACTGGCAGACAACAAGGTAGCTTAAAGTAAAGGACTTCCAGGCCCCCTAGAGCAGCTATGCAGCTAGTATTTCACCATCTGCTTTGTTGGCACCAAGTTACCCAAAAAAATGGGTTATTTTTCTGAAACTTTTGAATTTCCTTTTGCTTAAACCTCCTATACACCAAGACACTTGCATTTAATTATCTTTATGAGATGAGTTCGGGTTGTACAGTGTGAAGGATGACACTATCACGAATAGAATTACCTAGTGTGCGGTTTTTAGAGGACGTTTAAGGTGGTTTGCCGTGCAAGACCAGATCTTATATTTGATTTCATCAATCAGTTTTACTAAAATCAATTTGGTAAGTACATTTGGTTGCAACAAATTTGATATAGTTACAACAAAAGGTTTCACTATATTGCAAACAAGTCAGATCTTGTCAAACACATAAATAGCTATGTATGTACTGTATGTAGCCTGAGTATGTACAGTATGTGCATAGGTATGTAATGTTTGTAAAATATAATTTTTCTTTTATTGTCTAGTGTCGGTTGGCCATTAATGCCACCCACTCTCTTTCTCTACCTTGTCTATTTCTGTCTCCTGACTCCATAAGAATACTGCAAACAAAGGTTGAGGGTTGACTTCCCACAATGTCCCGGTCCACCATACTTTAAACTGCTAAGTTATACAATTTACAATATACAATGTTCACTGGATGTTCTCAGATACTGTAGTTGCTGACTTTGTGATAACAGACTTGGTTTGTACCTCTACTGGTGTGCGTGTGTGTCTTAGAAACATAACTAAAGCAGCTGAAACAGGCCTGGCAGCCGAGCAGCAAAAAACAATGAAGGAAAGAATACACGCATTTGATTAATGCTCACCTACACACTACATCTATCCCCGCCACGCGCAACTGTGTGCTATATTAACGAAAACACAGGCCTTGCGGCAAAGATGGAACATTTTCTGAGGAGATACAGTTTAAATAATACAGAAATAAAAACTGTCACAGCAAAATATTAACCGGCTTCAATAATAACTTCAATACTCGAAGATGGGCTACATTTTGTTGTGAAATAAATTCCATCAAAAGTAATTTCCCTCAGCCAAGCACACATCAACTGTTACTATTGGCCGGCAATGCAAATTATGTGATAAGCAGGACATTTGACAGTCATTTTCTGTTCTGCTAATTAGTCCACATCATTGTTGATTACTAGATACAGTATATACTGCTGTGCTAATTGAGTTTGCTTGCTTCCCTGTCTGTGAATTTGTAATTATTGCAAGCTATTTCTAATCACCATTAGTCACAACACAACAATGGAGATGAAATAATTGACCGTCGCCTCTTCTTTCTTCTCTCAATATCTTTACTTCTCACTGTGTTTTCTCTATCTGATATTCTTCTCCACTGTGTTACAGTTCAAAACAGTTTATCATTTAGCAATTCTGTATGCAATACCTTTAATGTTTGCAACTACTCTATTAATTAGAAGAGCAAGTAAATACAAAACTGGATTAAATGTCACAGATTACAGTAAATTATTTGCAAATAAGATTGTCTTAAGTAGCATGACTAATAACATTTATTTATTTACAATGACCAAATGGTGCCATGTCATTTCATTCATGGGCCTGATTTTCAAATACAGTCACGCAAATAGGACATCTGGCATCACATTTTCATAAATGTAATATATAATATATTATTATACAATAAGATACAGTACTGCACATCAGGGTTTTATAAATATTTGTTTCCAGTTTTCATCTAGAACAGTTTTTAGATTTAAAACGAATGCCTATATAGCATTATAGACATTAGTTTATTTCTTATAAAGGCTTCTACGTCCCCTCAATTACATAAGTGAACAACACAAGTGTAAACTAATAAACAATTTGTCATTTGTAGGGTTAAAGTAATATGTCACATTGGATACAATCTTTTGCATGTTTCTAATTATCAAAGTAGGATCACTCCTAAGTACTGTACATCAAATGCTGTTGTTTTCAGTGAGCTATACAAGCTATACAAAACCAGAGATAACATTCGTTTTAATCAATCAGCTATGGTAATGTTGCTTTAGTCTCTACATTTATGTTTTCCTAACCAATCTGATTTAGTCTTAACAAAAGATGTCACAATGCAAAAGAGTCGAAAGTTGTCCTTAGGTGTTCAAGTGCAAGGAGAGAAACACAAGTTAGATAAGACTGGTAAAATAAACAGTATTGATGATGCACACTAATCTGAAACCGAATGAACTGAATAAATATAGTTTTGAATATAGTTTTCCCAGTTATGCATTCTTATTTAGGGCATGTTTGGGCATGAACATTGTTGTAGTTTTTAACACAAAGGTATTTAATGTAAAATGAAAAACGTAATATACAGCCGTAATGGCATTAGCTACAATTTGTATTATGCAACCATTCTATGCTAACATCTTAACCTATTACTGAGATGCCACCCTAGTAAGAAGCTGATGATATTCATATGACTTATACACTATGGCCTGCTATTTGGCATCTTATTTGTCACATAAATAAGCTTGGCTTTAATGAATATGATTGATTTTAGAATATACAAGGACATTTTCTACATTGTGCCTCTACCACTCCCTTTACACACACACACACACACACACACACACACACACACACACACACACACACACACACACACACACACACACACACATATGCCTGTCCCTCCCTCGCTCTATCTCCACAGTGATTCACAGTGACCCGTGGGGGTAGCGGTACAGACAGTCTGCTCCGATGGATGGACTTTTAATGATGCTGTGTGTCTGCACTCTTTGGAGAGATGTGCTGCCTGCCAGTCTGTATAGACGACCTTACTGAGGCTAACTGGCCTGGCCTGGGCCAGACTATATCTGTCAATGCTCACTGATAATCTTCAGAACCCATATATAGTACAGCCCTGCAACAAGGAATTATATAAGCGAAGAGGAATTGATCAGAAAAGGATCTTGTGTGCCAGAGGCATGTTGGAAGTTTTAGAGCGCTGGCAGTTTATTCCACAAATAACAGCCTTGGTTTGGCCCTGAAGTCTGCCCCTAGAGTCTAAATCTGAGTATGTCTGCTAGGTACTTGATTTATGATGCGAAAGTCTTGTTTGTGCTCTCTGTGCAGTGCAGGTGTGCTTTGTTTGAAGCTCCGCACTCCCCTAGACTTGTCACTAGGCAGTTAGATTCTTTTTCTTATTCTCCAATGACCTGAAGACTCTGAAAAGTGCAGAGTTACTATTCTGCTGAAGGTCTCGACTGCTAAAACTGTAGTGATTACGCAAAATGGTGAGCAGTGATTGTGTCATTTTCAGCCCGCCCTTTATTCCGGCCATGTTTCCTTCCAGGAGTTCTCTGCTGTGAGATATGGGCCCAGGTGTTGGTCCTGGTGGCTGCACAGTGTAGGGGCCACGGGTCTGGACCCCGCGCACGCTGCTGCTTAACAGGAGCCCTTCGTGTTCAGACAAAGTGGCACCAACAGGCAGTTCAAGGTTTAGCAGCAGCCTTGCTCTGCCACGTCTCCCTAGGGGGGGGATCAGTGCCTCCCATGGAGACACCCAGCGCCACTCCGCCCATTCTCAAACTCTAATGATGGCGTATAACGCCTCCTGATTGGCTGAGAGGAGGCTGAGGTGCGCCTGCCAATGTCCAAGGAGGAGCACCGTGTGTGTGTGTGTGTGTGTGAGTGTGTGTGGTGGGGGGGGGGGGGGTTATGATGTCAGAATTTTGCTTAATTAGACTGTTG